>JAUCMU010000125.1:31226607-31236698 GCA_032275025.1 Enteromius treurensis
CGACCTTTGTTAACCTGACTACGAGCTTTCAATAAATCACTTGTTGCATTTGAACTCGAACGTTTTCCTCCGTGCCTTGTTACAGGTACATATTTTACAATACATGTGAATTTTTACAAATGACCCAAACCTAACCCGCCCCTAAACCCACCCATCACAGGGTTTTAGATAAATCGTACAAAATCGTACGAATTTGTACAATTTAGCACGAATTTGGGACATCGTACGAAGACGCATGAATTGGTCTTGAAACTGTATTGGAAAATTCCTAAAGATGTTGGGAACATGGTTCACTTGATCACATTTCAGTCAAAACAAAGTAAATGTTTCCAACAGGGATAATGGGAGAATCATAGCTTTGTCTAATTTCAGTTGAACTCATGATGTCACATATATTATTTTAGGATGGATTATATTTATGTCCCTTGCTACGTCTCTGAGTCTTGATCATGGTAGGATCCTTGCTCTCTATGGAAGGTTCATAAAGCGTTCATAAAAAAGTTCATAAAAAGCTTTGTGTTGCGAAGATGAACAAAGGTCTTACAGTTTTGGAAAGACACGAGGGTGTGTAATTAATAACAGAATTTTTATTTTTGGGTAAACTATCCCTTTTTATGTACAACACCAAAGCTTTAAACAAAAGAAATAGATCAGTATTTGGGGGGTAGCTCTATAGTTTAACCAAAACGTGAGCCATACGAGGTAATAAGTCTTAAGATGCAGTCTAGACTGCTTTACCACTGCGACAAAAGCTGTCTCTGTTCCCATTCTGCAGAAGTATTTTGAGCAGATAATGTGAAACTGGGCCAAATAACCATTCCCACCTGATCAAAATCAGTGCAACAACATGATTCATGCAAATAGACTACAATGCTCTTTTGTTCAAGCAAACTTGTAGTCATAAATGTAAAAAGAAACAAAAAATGTTATTACATATTTAACTTACATTCATTTCAAACCCGTTATACAGCAAACAGAAGTGACATGACTTTCACACACCTGTAGCCTAAATAATACCTGAAATCCAGAGTAAGTCGTTTTCCTGGCCACCAAGAGACTCGGTTTCATGATTTGTGCTGAACAACCCCCGACAGACAAGCTACCTCAATTCCCAAGGCATGAACAAATCAAACAGAATATAAATAAGGGCATAAAAAGCAACGTACCGTGCACTTCCTCTTAAGGTCTATTTGGGACAGTGCTCTTGAAGGGAGAAGCGCTGCAATAATTGGATGCAATGAATTACTTTCAGAAGGGAGATGTGATGTCTGCTGTGAGAGGCCGCCATGGGCTAAGCGAACAGATTTGAATTTAGGATTAGTGCTGTGCTTGAACTAATAATGTTTATGCATAAAGTCTGATTCGGGATTGCTCTAGTGTTTGCCAGATATCGTCAGCTAAAAAAGAATTATAATATTTTACTGCGAGCTGTACACACTTTCTGATTCATGTGCGCTGCTCAAGCCTCCACCAGAGCCTTTAAATTTTGGTAGATACAAACTTATAAGCAAAACTATGCTTTCATTGCTCACAGCTTATGGGCACAAGACAGAAAACACCAACGGATTAATTACTGTTAAAAACAAATATGTGGCTGGATTTTGATGGACTTTTTCACTGGAGGAAGCATTATTATGGACTTGTATTTTAGCCATTTAAAGTAAAAAAAAAAAAAAAAAGCCTTTAATTTGGCGAGGACATTTTCAGGAAATTATCATTACAATATACATAAAATAGCACAACCTAACATAAAATTTTCATAACAAGTGCCACAGGTTTTTCCAGATGTTTTCTTGTTACACATTTTACCTGCTGCTCCGGTGACTTTATCTATATTAGCACAGTAAAGTTATGTCGAATATGATTAAATTCGAGACTTAATTCATTTATTTTACCTTAATATGCGAAATATATATATTTTTTTAAGTAAAATATCTCATATTCTCCAAGAAGATGATTGTTTTCCATTTCTTTAATAAAAAAGTGAATGAAAATGACACTTCCATCAAAGCCGTTATTTGAATAATTTATGAGTAGGAACTCAACAGTACATGCAAGCTTCTCAAAATGCATGCGCTCCTGTAAAACGAATCCCTCAAGATTTCACACAACCACGCTCTCACCTGTTTCTGCATATGAACGTTTCACAATGAATTATTCAGCAGTGTATGCGTGCATCTTCCTGTACAAATGCAGCGTTTCTTGTCTAATAGGACCAAAGAGCAGGAAAAAGCAGCTGTTGAATATTTGTGTAACAGTGAGTGACGAGCTGTCGATGAGCAGCAGAGGAGAGATGCAGGCGAACACGGCACGCAGCGCACCCAGGAGTCAGCCACAGTCACCGCAAACTTCTGACTTCACTCCTAGTTAAGAAGTTTTACAGTGGTGGAGTGAAAGGCAGTGGCAGCAGGGGACCCGTCTGTGACAGGAGATGGTGAAGATGACAACAAGCCGACTCGAAAGATTTGCCTCCTGCTTGTGTTGAGATCGTACAGCACAGGCCCACACATGACTGCACTCTAACTAGTGCTCTCTTGCGCTTGTGTTACAAAATCTGTTACTGGCGTAGTACCCTTTGGTACAACTTTGTACCTAATTTAGCCTTTAGCAATTTATGTTAACATATTAGGCTTATTATCTAATGTTTATATAATATTAGTACCTTTTGACAGGGTACTGCCCCAGTTTTTGTACTTTTTTTCCCTGAGAGTGTACACTTTTAAAAATCTATCTATCAGGGTCAAAGACGTCAAGATGTCCAAATAAAAAGAAATTAGGCGATTTTATGTCCATAAAAAGTACTTTAAATATAAGTGAAGTGTCTACTTTTAATATTTCAAAAAAGTTTTTGAAGAATAAAATGTGAACATTTGGTGGAAATATTACACTGTCATTCAATGTATGTAAAAATTCAAACAACATGCTTATTCTGAATTAAATAAAAAAGACTAAGGAAGAACATTTATTTTATTGTGCTTTAAATGCAAATTCTTACTAACAAATGGGAAAAACCTTGGTTAGCGGGCAATTTTAAAAGAAAAAATTTAAATTAAAACAAATTATTATTTTGGGGTGAACGTAATTTTTCTTGTAATGTGTCATATATTTATTTTTGTTGTAAATATGCCTGAGAAGATTGTTACAGTGAATAACATTTTAGTGGGCGAATTTAGTAAATCAGGGGAAAATGTGTGATATTTATTTTTAGGCTTAGAAAAACGAAAACAAAATTGCAATTAAATTAAACAGAGAACTTTTTAATTATTATTAATTAAATAATAAAAGTAATGTAAGAAATAAAATATATATAAATAAATAGGCATATGAATGAAAGTGAAATGTGCAATTAAAGTAGATTTAGTAATTGCCTTTTCGTTTAAAAAATGTAACTCTTTAGAAGTGAATAGCAACATATTTAAATGTAACGTAAATAAATGACGTCACAATGTACACAATATATATAATTCTAAAACATGCTACACTGTAACTCTTTTGTTAAATAAAGGAATGCAACGAATCCATCTTCCTTACTAAAATACACTATAATCTAAAATAACCCTTACATTATTGAGCTGTCCGGACAGATTTCGCGGGAAATTTCATACGTCATCTGCCAGTGCATGTCATGATGTCAGGACGAGAGAGGAAAAAAATTGTTGTTTATATTATTTATAATGTTTATATCATATGAATGTATGATATGGTATTAGGAAAGGATAGATGATTTAAAACAGCAAACCTTTGGGAAGCACCGTGAGTAAAAACAACAACAAACCTTATTTGTTTGTTCATCCGCTCTGAAGTCACGAGTACGAGCAGAGCCGAAGCACTACCACAATAATCTTCTTCCGCAAGAGACGTGCAGTTCTACTTTTTACCCGCCAGAGGGCAAAGCTCTACATAGTATAGCTTAATTTTTGAATGCAAAAGATTTTCTTTATTTCTCCCGTCTAACCATCCTTAAGCTAGTGAATGGGTAACCTGCCTAACCTCACCCTGCGGAGACTGCGAGCCTCATGAGTCCGTTAGCTCAGACTCCACCTGTTTCCCAAAAGCCATTCCTTCCTTCGTAACACAGCATCAGCTGCCTGGCATCATGCCGTCCCGTGGGCCTGTGTATGTGTAATACTGAGGGAGATTACAAGCTTGGCTTCTGCAGAACAATCAGTTTGAACTTTCCCTTCTGACGTGTTTGCAGTCCATCCTGAATCACATGAAAGAGAGGGAAAGCAATAACTTGTCCAAGCATGTGACGAAATGATTCGAATGACTGCCCTTGTGAAAAAGAAGCGTGATTGTACTGAATGTGCACTAGTTTCTTAACACACTTAGGTACAATGTTAAAAAGGGTACTTTGCATTAATGCAAAATTTTACTCCAAAGTACATTTTTAATCATAAAAAATAAAGTACACTTATTTTGATGTATTCACTAACATACTAAAGTTCTTGATTATAATTTTAACAGTATGCGTTATGTAATATTGCATTCAAAGTTAATATATTAAATGCACTAAATAGCAAATACAATTGATTATTTTTCTTGTGCCATGGACATTTTTATTTGTGTGTATGTATGTGTGTCAAGACAATGAATTTAAGTCATTTTGCTTAAATATGTGTTGATTTAAGAATAATTAGTTATTTGAACTGGAAAACAAGACAACTACTAAACTGCTAAATATAATTTCTAAATGACAGGGAAAACAATCAAATCAAGGCGTTTATTGGCTTCAGTACTGCATACTAAATTTAATCAGTTTTTTTCTTTTTAGAAATAAGAACTTAATATCTTAAGTCATTTTGCTTCTCAATTAAATATACTTTGATTTGATAACAAAAAAAATAAAAAATAAAATAAAATAAAATATATATATATATATATATATATATATATATATGTATTTGCATTGAATGAGACATTAACCATTAAAAACTAGTATTTAGTATGCAATTCAAAATGTTGTTTTTTTTTTTGTTTTTTTTTCCAGATACTTTCTATCTGACCGACAAATAGCCATATTTTATGTTTTTCTAAACAAATCCACCTTTTCTGACAGTGGTTAGGAGACACTTAAATTCTCAGTCCCTTCTGCATTGTTGATTTATCTTCCCACACACATCTTATTATTAGATATTTGTGCTGGAAAACAAGACAAAACTACTGAGCAATTCTTTTATTTATTTTTTGCAGGTATAATTAAGCTGCATCGTACATGTAAATTGCAACATTTAGGCATTTTCAGACCTTCATTTCCCCCTCCTATAACAGAACAGACTCACTTTGCTCAACAGGCTCCTTCTAAATGGAGGAACCTTCAGGACTATCTTCAAAGCCATCTCTCTTCAGTCCCCCCAAGGCACGAAAGTCAGCGTTTTCCCAGGCAGTTTTGTCAAGAGTTACTGAAGCTATCTGCAGGATCCTCTGCCAAAACCTGGCCCTCTTCCACAGCTGGGCTTCCCTCCACTTCCAGAGCAGAACATTTTTTTGTGATAACACTTGTGGTTTTTTCAACAGGACCCTCCATCACCTCGGCCCTGACCTGTCCATTAGTCTGTCTCCCGATCTCTGTCCCGCACAAGACGCTCTCCTGCCCGATGTCAGGGGTGACAGGTGTGTCCTCTTCATCTGGAGCGGGCCACATGTCATCGCCAGCTGTGTCCTGCTCCCTCGGCGACGGCCCTCCTCTTCCTGTCCTGTCATCTGAGCCAATCAGGGGACAGAGAAGATGGATGATCACAGTGTCAGTGCCATGGTAATGACACACAGCCCAGCCTGAGCAGCTAATGTGTGATGTACCACCGCCGTGAAGCTCACTGAAGAACTCATGAGGCGAGCGTGCAGAGCCGAAGGCAGGAAAGATCACGTCACTGATATATAACTCTTTTAAGTGGTACCTGTTGATTAGCGTTGTTACAATTTGATCATTTATTTATTATATTTGAAACTTATTCAACATCATTACTCCAGTCTTGACAAAACAATACATGAATTACCATTCTTTTTTCTTTAGGATTATTTGATAAACAACTATTTTGTTACTTTATAATATCTTTTGATAAATTGAATATATATTTGCTGAATAAACGTATTAATATTAAACAAGTCCCAAATTTCGAACAGTACCCTTACAAAATGTTTTACATTTTAATAAAATACATTCAAATCCCAAGAGCCAATATTTTATTTACTAAGAACATAGATAACATACATTTTAAACTGAGAAATTTCATACACAAAATGAGCTCATTTCACATTTTATGCCTGCTAAATAGTTGGGACGGGGGCATTTTTGGCATTATCATGGTGTAGCTTCTCAAAAGACGCGAAACAGTTTGAAGACATCTAGGCATCGAGGTTACTGAGAGTTTCTGGAGTTTTGAGTCTGGTCCTATTCCTATTCTCATATAGGTTTCCAGCTGCTGAAGAGTTTGTGGTCATCTTTGACATATTTTTGTTTTAAAGTTGCTCCAGATGTTCTCTAAAGGTGGAAGATCTGGACTGCAGCAGGCCAATTCAGCACCAAACTCTTCTCCTATGAAGTCGTGCTGTAGTATGTGGTTTTGCATTGCTAAAATACACAAGGCTTTCCCTGAAATAGACGTCATCTGGAGGGGAGCATATGTTACTCTAGAACCTTTATAAACCATTTAGTACTCACAGTGCATCCAAAATATGCAGGCTGCCCATACCGTATGCACTTATGCACCCCCATACCATCAGAGATGCTGGCTTTAGACCTGAACACTTATAACACGCTGGAAAATGGACACGCTGGAAAATGGACACGCAGTCTGCGATTTCCATCAAGAATGTCAAATTTTCCACTTTGAAACCCAAAGTCCGTTGTAAATGATCCTTGGCCCACAGTACATGGTGGCACTTATGGACCATGTTCACATATGGCTTCTTTTATACATGATAGAGCTTTAGTCGGCATCTGCAGATGTCACGGTGGATTGTGTTTAGCGTCTGTTTCTGGAAGTACTGTTGGGTTCATTTAGTAATGTCAATGACAGAATCATGCTGATGAGTGATGCAGTGTCTTCTTAGGACCCGAAGACCCCAGGCATCCAACAAAGGTCTTCAGCACTGTCCCACTCTTTCACAGACTGGAGAGCCTCTGAACATCTTTACTACTGAGAGACTCTACCTCTCTAAAACATCGCTTTTATAGCTAATCGTCTTACAGACCTGATGGCAATTAACTTAATCAGTTACTAGATGTTCTCCCAGCTAAATCTTTTCAATATTTCTTGCTTTTTGAGCCCTTTGTTGTCCCTGTGCCAACTTTTTTTGGAGACCTGTAGCAGGCATAGATTTGAAACAAGCTCATTTAGTGACTAAAAGTCTAACATTTATCAATTTAAACATTTATGTTGTCTATGTTCTATTGTGCATAAAATATTGGCTTGTGTGATTTGAAAGTCTTTTAGTTTTCATTTTATTCATACTTAAAAACCATGTTCAGAATTCGTTTTGTAATTATACACATTCTTACACACAGTGGCAAAGCGTGTATCTGGAAGATTAAAAGTTTCAAATATCACACGAGCAAATAAAACACACACAACAAAGGCATCAAGCTGGGAGAGGAGCGTGACGCCCATCAGTTTTTAGTTCTGCTTCCGTCTGCTTCACCGCTATTCTGCTGGATTACTGACCCATATTGGAGAGCATTCAGCTAAAAGGTTAAACACCGCATGCGGTTTATTTGTGGGATGATGGGAACACCAAATACAGCTTTACGCAGCGGCATCCATATTTATGGGGCAGTGCCGACTGCAAAACACGCCCCAAAAGTTGGTGAATGTCAGCAAACGAGAGCTGCCTAACATTTGCCAAATGCCATGGCATTTGAGAGGGATTGGACGGTCAGCTGGTCTGACCAATGAGAGCGAGCGTGAAGGATCGGTGTGATAGCGAAGGGACAGGAGGGGTGGGCCGCTCAGAGAATTAGCTAATTACGGCTCTGCAGCCTCTTGGTGGAACGATTAGCAAATGGCAGATTTGGTTACACACAATTACACCACCTCACCTGCAGCAGGTCGTGGGTTAGTGGTTTTCTGTGGACAGTCGATGGAGGACAGAGGAGTGATGCTCAGAGCGATGGCATCTGTGCCTCCTGTTGAACATCACAGAGACCAGACTTCAACATTTACAGAGTGACAGGACTGTTAGCAATGCAAACTACCAATAGACAATGACCAGATGTACAATTGCCCAATTAATGAAAGCAAAAAAAGGATAAAAAAGTAAAAATAAAAAAGTTTTTCTTAACATAATAGGTATTTGTGCTGTGTTTATTTACTATGCATGTATTAAAGCACACACATACAGTTTATATTTTAAAAGTATTTATTATGTAAATGCATTTATATATTTATTTTCTTAAATTTGATATTGTATATAAATATATTTCTTATATTAAAAAAACTTTAAAAAAAAGTATATATATATATATATATAAATGCATGTGTTTGTATTTATATATACATAATAAATACACACAGTATACACAAATATATTATGTAAAGAAAAACCTTTATCTACAGTAATACAATATTTTGGATGGGATTAATCACAATTAATTGTTTGACAGCACTAATTTAAATTCAAATATTATAAATATACATATATTTAAAAACGTTAAAATGTAAAAATTTCATTGTAATTCTATTATCTTGTAAGCCACATAAAAATGTCAAAATATGTGAAATTTAATTAAATATATTTTTTCAATTATTTTAAATAAATTCAATTATAGTAAATTATTATGAATGCAAACATTCGATTATATTTATGCAAAATCATATGTTGTAAATGTAACAAAATATATAAACATTTTGCAATTTATTTAAAGTCATTTTAATTCTATTACAGATTAGCTAGCTTAAGACTTCTCTGAGTAGGACGCGTGTAAATTATGTTGTATAAACAACAGTTGTTGCATAAAGGCAGCAGCAAGCAGGACTGCTAAAGACTCAAAATTACCCATATTTAAAATGTGTAGTTTAGTTCACACATAATTTAATAGATGTATATTCATACATATATTCATCTTTCTGTGAAACGCATTATTTATACAGCATCTCGCAGTAAAAGGCCTGTAAAAATATCTTCCTGAGGTGCTGTTTCTGCACTGCCTCTTCAGAACGAAGACGACACAGCATGTGACATGAGAAAATAATAACTCTGGAGGGTTTCAGTGGTCAGTGATGAATCCAAAATCTGATTCGAACACAAAAACACACACAGCTCTCACAGAAGCTGACGGTTTTCTAGCGGTATGTATGTAGAGTGAAACGGATCAGACGGGCCACATGCGCTGCACACACTCATCTGTCTTCATTAGTACTGGCTGCATGCATCACGGGTTAATGCCATATGTTTCCCACAGTGGACTGAGCACTATATGCTGGAGCCAGCACCGTCTGATCCATTTACACACCGCTTTCTAGAGAAACTGAAATACACAGGAGAAGAACAAGAACTACAGCAGGACTATGCATGAGAGATAAACCTATTATATAGTGTCCACAAAAAGACTCTGAATTCACTATGAACCCTACTGCGTCATATTTGATATGCCATTTTTTAAATCCTGTAAATGATCAACATGACAAAATTTTGATGAAAAATCTATGGAAGCCTGTTTCTGACACTGATTAAAAATAGTAAAAAAAAAAAAAAGAAAGGTTATTGTTATAATTAAACTTGCAATTCTGCCTTTTTTTCCCAGAATTGTGAGACATTAACTTTCAATTACGAGCTATAAAGTTGCAAATACGTGAAATAAAAGCAAGGCATTAGGTTAGAATTGCGACTTTTTTCATAATTCCGACTTTATCTCTCGCAATTCCCACTTTATCTCTCGCAATTCCGACTTTATAACAAGCAATTCTGACTTTATAACACGCAATTCCGACTTTATAACACGCAATTCCGACTTTATAACACGCAATTCCGACTTTATAACACGCAATTCCGACTTTATAACACTGACTTTATAGCCGCAATTCCCACTTTATCTCTCGCAATTCCGACTTTATAACAAGCAATTCTGACTTTATAACACGCAATTCCGACTT
>JAUCMU010000125.1:31254796-31266955 GCA_032275025.1 Enteromius treurensis
GCGAGTTCCCATATGTAACGTCTCCGTTCCCTCCTTCAGGGAACGTGGGTTACGATAGTAACCTAGACGTTATTTTATCTGACTAAAATGGCATATAATATTGTCAATTAAAATGTTTTGAGAAAAATACATTAAAAAAACATTTAAAGTAAAACATTCCAGCAGTGAAAGATTCCATATAATAATTCTAAGCTCATTAAACTATTCTTTATTCATGTTTTACACTTTTAGTTTTACAACTCTTTACACATTTTGATACGTTTCTGCATTCACTTTTGTTGTTTGTCCAGATGCAAGTTAAAAAGAGAGGAGCAATCCCCAACATTCAATGAATTTTGATATAATCAAAATCACTTCTGTTCCAAGGTGGCTAACATCTTAATTTCTTCATTCTTTCAAAACTGTTAGAAACTATCAGAAATCAAATGATAATCAGTGTTCATAAGCATTTATTTACATTAGTATTTAAAAACATGTATAACATTCAACAAATGAGAATAAAAACAATGAAAATTCTATTTTGCATATCAGATTAAGCTAAAACTGGTATGAATGTTGGTTTTTTAAATAAGATTAAGGTATTGAATATTAATAGCTGAATATCATGCTTTTGCAGGCTGCAGTCATTACTTGTGTTGTTCTGTGCAAAAAAAATAAAGAAATGAGGTTTTGATTTTAGCGCGCTTGTTATAAAATAAATCAGACATTTAACATTTGTCACTAGTACTTCAAATAAAAAGCTTTTTACATTCATTGCACAATATATCTCCCAAATCGGTTTACCACATTCTTAAATTTGTAACAAATACAATTAAGTCACTTTCTTTATTAACAGACGTATGATAAATTTAAAGGTTTGTGCTTTTGACAGTTTCCCTGTATTGAAGCATAGATCTTTTTCTTTCACAAGACTTCATTTTTTAATTCATTACAACCACATAAACACACACATTTCTGCTTAAAATCATACAACTGAAATATAAGTTTGAATTCGTTTAACTTACACATCCTGATAAATATGTACTTGACATTACAACCTAGTCCACTGACCAAAAGAGGGACATGATCTAAATAAATATGGTAAAATGTCTCTAAAGACAAAATAACTGCATTTGTCACCTGTATCACTATTTGATCTGCATGCCTGCTCTGAGAGTTGTATTTTTTATTTGCTGCAGCCACATCATGCACGGTATCAGCTGTTGCATACAAAGGTTTGTAATGCTCAGATTTAAAGTATATATCATTATGGAGGGTGTTTTAGATAGTTACAGGTGACAAGTGCAACTCTTTTCAGCGTTCCATGCACCGTACATTCGGCAGAAATGTCTGATTCAGCGAGGCTGAGGAAATGTTATATAACAATTCTAACACACAGTAGTACAACAACAAAAAAATTTCAAAACCTTCCCAGAATCTATGCAAAACTACAAAGATGCATGATGTTATACTTATTACTGTGAACCTGATTATGTTTCCCAAACCTTCCTCTTCTTAAAACCCACTAATTGCCTTCCGCAGAAAAACGTCCAACTGCTAAAGGAAGGGTTGCTGACGTGCCTTAACTGCGACTGTGTCCACGATAATGTACCACTCAAAGACTCAGATCAATGATGATATGCTCCAAGATCTGTGTGCTGCCCTTAAAACTGGAGGCAAATACGAAGTCCCTCCGGTCAGTGGAGACCACAGTGAAGGAACGAGGAGCCTGGATGTAAACTTCCTTGAAACGTTCAAAAACCTTCTCCTCTGCATCCCACAGATAGACCTGCGAGAAGGTGTAGTCGCTTCCCAGAGCCAGGTAGTACCTTTCTTTGAAGGAAAATGGCTGCAGGATCATGGAACCTCTCGAAGGAAGGGCCTGGACCTCGGAGAACTCTTTCGCAGTCCAGTGCAAGACTTTGGAGTCGCCGATGTATCGGGTCATGGCCAGGTAAAGATCCTCCTTGATCCAGAAGGCCTTGACAGCGACTACATCTTCCATGTTTGGGATCTCCCCTTGCAAAGCAAATTTCTGAGTGCTCCTGCTCCACTGGTAGATGACCGGTACTTGGGAACGGCTTGCTAGGATAAGATGGGCCTTACCGTCCAAATCCACAAACTCTGCATCTGTATCACGAAACCATTCGTGAAGCGACTGGTAGGAGTAGAAGCCCTTGTCGTTCCATTTGTAGAGGGTGGAAAGACCAGCCTTCGAGCTGTCAGCGATGATGAAGAACCAATCGTTGCCAATCTGAAAGGCCTCGATGTCATTCGGCTTGGAAATTTTGGAAACCTCAATATCCTGGAACTTTGTGAACTTGCTCTGGTCTTCATCAAACTTGTAGATGTGGGAACCACCAAAAAGTTGAGCAACGATGACAAACACTTGATTCTGGATGATCACAGACTTGCAGCCAACTATGGACTGACCTAAAAAAGAACACATTGCATGAGATTTATGTGGCCATACGCAGTCCTTCATATGATGGCTTGACCATGACTGTACCTGTGATGTTGTCGTAACTCCTGAAGTTCATCTCGATGTGGTCCCATTGGAGCACCATGCAGCTCTCTATGTTGGGAGCAGCGATGGCCACATACACGTCATTCTTGTGGGAGAACGTGTCCACAGACAAAGACTCAGTAGACACGGAGTGGAGTGGAATGAAATCTGGACAACATATGATAAAATCACATCTTAGTAACCCTCTTTTGCATCTCCCATTTGATATGCAGAAACAAGGATATAAACATGATATATAAGATATGAACCAATATACAAAACGTAAACAGAGCATTACTTGCTTACCATTTTGAATATCAATTATGCATGTATCTTTCGTTATATTGAGTGGCTCATGTTGTTAAGAAAATCTCTGCTTATTGCAATGCTTAAGTACCATATTGCAATGTTTGAATTTCCTTCTGTTTCTGATGTCTTGATTTACTTGCTTATTTTTATCACTTGCGCTGAAAATCCAATCAGATTTCTCACTCTCGCTGAATTATTTATATAGCACCTTTCAAATCAAAATTACAAAGTGTTTTACAATAAAAAAGGTCAATTCAGCAACAAAATACCAATAAAAAGCCATACGATAAAAATGAGTCTTAAGAGTTTACAGTCGAATATCCCCAGGCAGGGAGTTCCACTGCATGGGTGAACGGATAGCAAAAGCGTTTAAATTAGAATTTGAGCCATAAATAGGGCCCAACCGGAGGATCTTGAGCAACGACCAGGAAGTTAATAAATCACAAATATAGGCAGCCTAACCCTTCAAGGCGTTAAAAACAAGAAACAAAATCAATTCTAGAACTCACAGGCAACTAGTAAAGAGCATCAGAAATCTGTGTAATGTGGTCACTTTTCTAGCATAAAAAGACATTTAATTGCATATAATCTGCATAGTAGTGGAACTACATAACTACGCATAATTTATTAGTAAAAAGATAGTAAACAGTAGGGGACCCGAAACAGATCCCTGAGGGACCCCACAAAATAAATGAGCATGAGAAGAGGAGGGATCTCCAAGCACTAAGGAAAAAGACATATTCTTAATACACATACTGCAAAACACATTGCAAAAACTCAACCGGCAGATGCTTGCTGACAGCCGACCGTCGGCTTGGTGTGTCCCGGCCTTTGCAATAAAACTGCACTGAAATGAAATTACACTCTAAAAAATAAAGGTTGTCCATTGGCATCAATGGTTCCATTTCCATTCCATTTCACAAAGTGTGCTTTGTAAAGGAAAATGTTTTTTAAGAATGTTAAAATGTTCTTCACATTAAACAATATATATATATATATATATATATTAAGAACTGTTCAATGAAAGATTCTCTGAAGAGCCGAAGAATGGTTTCTTCTATGGTGTTGCTATGAATGCTTTAACTAAACGTTTATTTTAAAAAGTGAATAATAACAGATCCTTTCTTCCTTTTATTTCCATACAGAAGCATAATTTGTTGATTGGATTTTCAGATCTGGATGTTACACGTAAAATTGGAGACAGATGAGTGTGAGCTTGCAAAACGATTGGTCCAGCATATAAACGAAGTCCAGCATATATCACCAGAGAGAAGCCTTTTCACTAGAAGATCCAGTTATGAAATATATAAGATCAATGCACAGTGCACAATGTTTACAATAAGATCTATAGCGTGCATTTAGAAAACAGATATGGTAAATTCATCTCATGTCGACTTTAGGAGTTATTTTTACCGAAAAAATCTCAATGTATTGGTAAATAGCTATAAATAACTAACACAATCCACTGAATTGGCTTTATAGTCTGAAAACTACCAAGCATGCACATGCTCATTCACAAACCTGTAGAGATGCATTCATTATGCAAGCTCGCCATGTCATTGAGCCGTTTGCCCTTCATCTCCTCAGGACCGGCGCAAAGGACGTCTGATACAGTGGCATTTGTGCTCTTTAACCACATCATCAGCCACTTCGCTCGGCAGTCGCACTCAAAGACATTGCCCCTCAGGTCTCTGCAAAGAAATATACATGAAAACATCAATGAGCATTGACCTTATTATATACTGTAGTGTTTATTTCTGTAGGCTTAAAAAGACTTTTTATCATATCATATTCAATGCACTATACTGTAACACAGTTATTGCTAAAGAAGCATTCACCAAACTCACAGCTCTATCAATGAGTCCAGATCAATGAATAGATCTCTGGGCAAAGCTTTGATGTTGTTGTTTGCCAAAGACCTGTGAGGAATACAGCAAGACTCTGGAGAAAACTACAAATAATTGGCAAATGTATGTTCATTTAATATGATTAATCGTAACGTACAGATGAGTCAAATCCCTAAGTCCTCTGAAAGAGTATTTAGAGGTTGTTTCAATCTTGTTGTTTTCTATAAACCTGAAGAATGGAGAGAAAGTTAGGAGTGGAGAGTAAATCATTTATGATCGTCAGTGTACATGAAAAAGGAAGCAGTATAATTAACTGAAGCAACTATTAAAACAATTGAATAAGAAATAGAAATACACTGATAAACTGCTGATAAAAACATCACAATAATTCTCAAGTAATCCACTCCAGTCCATCAGTTAACATCTTGAGAAGAAAAAACATCATTATGTGTTTTAACTATTAACCTTGATCCACAATAACAGCAGTTTTTACTCATACACTGTTCTTGATTTGGGAATATTTCTCTCCCGATTCAGAAGAAATTATTCTTGCAAACATACAGCTGTTCACTGCTCAAGATGTTAAGTGATGGACAGGAGTGGATTATTGTAATGTTTTTAATCAGCTCTTATTCTAACAGCACCCATTTACTACAGAGTGATGCAATGCTACATTTTGATGAACATGTTCCTATGAAGAAACCAACTCATCTACACCCTGGCAAACTATTTGTTTAGAAGAGTAAAGAAGACTTACAGGTACTCCAGGTGCGGAAGGCCAGAAAATGCATCATCCCTTATTGTAGTGAGGGCATTGGAGTTCAGTAACCTGTCAGAGTTTACAGCCATAATCATTCCCAACAATCACTGTTACTGTAATTATAACCATCACGCAGTGTGTGCAATACACATAGATAAAAAGTGCCCTGTCACTGTCAGTGAGTGCCAGGACAGGCACATATTTCTCTATGACAGTGTATCAAATCGCTGACATCCTGAAATACCTCAGTGACGGCATGGAAAAAGTCATCAGAGTCACTGTGTTCTCAGAGTCAAAAAGGGAAAAAAATCTGGAAGCAAATGTGCCTTGACTTACTTAATAGCTAGGGGGCGAGTGAAAGAGGCCTTTCTGTTCAGTTGAGGAGTACACTGTATTCCAGTGCTAAATAACTCAGGACAAAATGTGCTTAATTGATTGTTCAATATGCCAAGAGTCCTATTCAAATGAATGCATAATTACACAGGCCAAAATATTCTCCAATCTAGATCATTGAATCCATAAAGCAGTCTGGTTTTAAGGTTATCAAAACGTGCCATTTTTGGTATATATTTAGGTAGAACTGGCATAATTTAGTAGGCCTCTTCCTTTTTACTATACCATGCAAATATAAATGCAACAAAAACACTCTCTTTAATATAAATTAAATTCCAGGTAAAATGGGGCAGATGATTAAAAAAAGATTTTGGTTTACAGCACATATGCCCTGACTTGATAAATAGCTTGAGGCCTTTCTAATCATCATCAGTCCGCTTTAAGTGCTCAGATGAGGATTCCAGTAAATAGCTAAAGACAAAACGTGTTTAATAAATTGATCAATGTGGCTCTGAACAGCTAATTGAATCCAAAAAGCAGTCTGTTTTTGAGGTTATCCAATACTTGGGCCAACTGTGCAAAACTGGGCAGTTTGTGGTAGAATTGGTATATTATTTTTGGTAGTACCACGTAAATCAAAACAATCCTTAATAAAAAAAGAAGATACATTTAAACAGTTTTATTTTCAGTTGAAGTGGGACGGATCTTCGGGAAAAGATTTGAGTTCACAGCAAATATGACTGAAAACCCTAGAGCACCCTAAATTATCAATGAATGCAAAGTTTACAGTAATCAGTTTCCAAAGTGAATCATTCTCATGTCATACACATTTGCTTAGTCAGATGGGCTTCACTTACAGTAACTGTAAGGATGGCATGTGTGAGAACATCGCCTCCCTGACCTCAGAGAAGGTCCCATTCACAATACTCCTGCAAAACACCAGTCAGATGAGACATTAATGACAAGCCTGACACGAAACGAGACCCCGTTACATACATTATAACAGAAATATGACTGAATATGAGCGGCATCGGTGCTCTAATGCAATATTTCCACGTTTAAACACAAGTGCAGCCTACTAACTGATCTAATACAGAAGCTTGCGTGCACTTACAGTGAACTGACATCGTTGGGAATAAATCGCGGGACATACGAGGACCCGACGCAGATAATAGACTCCTTGGAGCAGCTGCACGAGGAAGGGCATTTAAAAACCTTTTTCCCCGCGTGCCCTACAGCAGCCAGGCATAAAACCAGCGCCGACACGATCACGACGGTCTGCATGTTGTTGTGTGAATCCGGAGCAGCTCGAGCTCTTCATCCACCCTGCAGCAGTAAATGCAGCACTGAAGCTCCTGACATCAGCAGTCTCTCCTCTCAGGACTTATTTATTTATTAGGGCGCCCAACAACGGCGGATGCTGGTTAAACAGCCTCGATGAGTATTACTGTTAAAGCTACAACAAAAAGCAAACGTTCAGTCGGGAATCCTGAAATAATGTGCGAGCATTTTGATACAAATAAAAAAAAAATCTCTTGCATTTTAGAGAATGGAGAGACTTTTCCTCTTGTCATCAAACCATCATCAAAGTCCACATGAAATCACTTACAGTGCAGTTTTTCTTTCCTGTGTTGATGTATTTCCTGCTGAAACAGGAGGTTGAGGCTATGGTTCGTTAAAATAAATATATTAAAATAAAACCAATAATCTTACAGTCATAAATAATTTGCTGAATGTTGTTGTAGTCTGAAAATATAGCCAGAGATATAGCTACATATTGCAGATGTAAATATAACAGTGAACATTACATTTACGGGAACGGCAGGATATTTTTTAAATTATTAAAAATATTTGATTATTTTTTTGCACTTTTATTTTTTTATCACTTTATATCTGCTATATTGATTACAAAAGATACATTTTGCTTTCAGAGAACCTCTGTGGTGTCAAGAAAACAAATTTCACAAATAATTGCAAACAAATGGAAAATTACACTTTGAACTAAATGTGATATTTTGAAGTGAAATTTCTTGCAAAACACATACTCTAGTCATGTGTTATTTACATTTTAAAAAATATATTTTTTACAGCACACAATTAAAAAAATCTCACAAAACTCAAACTTAATCACTATTGTGTATTTTTTTTGTTGTTTATTATTATTTAACTTAATTACTATAATCGAATAGTTATTTAAACTATTCATTATTTGATGTTTATTTACTATTCTGTTACTTAAAAAATTGGTGCTTTAGAATAAAAGTTTAAAAAGCTACAAAACTCTTCTTGTGGGTTATTTTGCAGTTCGCTGTTGTCAAATAGTCAGCATGCAAACATCTATTTTAAACAATGTTTTATCTAACCGTAACTGTGTAGAAAACACACACAAGAAAGGAAGTGCTGTTGTCAGCAGATTGCTGTATTATTGCTTTCAAAACACTTAAAGTTAAAGTAGGTGATTAGTCAATAAGACACGATCCTTACATTCTGATGACTGAGTAAAAACATTAAGCCTAAAGCATCTGGAGCTGTCTATAATTGTCTTTTATGTAGGAGATATACCGATTTGCGATCGGTTCTAGAGTTTTAAGGCCAATTGCAGTTTGTTCTAGTAGATGTCTGTGTTTTTCATTTTCAAAGTCATAAACACAGTGATTGATAATAAGAGGAAATGATTAAGTGTGGCCTAAGTGGTTGGAAAAAGCTGTATCAGCAAGACAGCGAGATAAACAGTAAGGAGAAAAGTTATTACTAAGAGATAAAGCTTGTTGAACAGATGGATATGGAGCGGAGGAGCGATCAGTGAAGGTAGAGGACTGAGACAGAAGGTTTGCAGAGAACAGCAGAGGCTGATCCCACATAATCATGAGCAGAAATGCTGCTGGACTGCACATTACAGTGAGGTGTGAACAAAGCTGATTCAACACCTCTCACACGAAAACAGAGACTGTGCACCTTGCTCTGCCACGTCACACAACAGATGTTATTCAAAACTCTGCACTATTGTGTTACTGAGTTAGCACTTTACACGCTCCTCTGAAAGTGATCACTTTGTAAGTGCTGTACAGCTTAAAAAAACATATTAAAGGGATAGATATGCTCATCTGAAAGTCGGACAGGAATAGGAAATAATAATTTTTTATAGCAATTTTTTTTTTTTAAATACAGCATGTTAAAATAAAAAATGAATAAATAAAGGTAAACAATCTAATGGGAGCCTTATGAGGTTTATCTTAAGTTTATTAGCATACTGCACTAGTATTCTGCTTAATATTTTCAGATTAATCTTAAGGGCAGCCATACTAGAACTAGCTCATCTCCAAGTGCCTGAGATGAGAATGAGTCTATTAAAATCATTATAAATTAAAATGTTTGGCACATAAAGAGACATTTGGTCTTTCTTTTTTTTTTTTTTTGCAATCTGAGCAAATTGGAATATTTTTTGGATCCAGAAATAATAATTAAAAAAAGCTTTAATATTGTTTTGATATTGTTTACAAAAGACAATTCACTCTGCACTGTCTACTCACCTACAATGACGGTTTGAAAAAATAAACAAATAAACGAGCAGCACCACATGACAAAATAATGTATTTATTGTCAGTCAGGGTAAACTATCAGACACCGGTCAACGTAGTTATTGAGTATTCAGGAAGCAAACAAATGCATTTGTGGCTATATGATGATATATCAACATTCACATACAAGGTTATTGACACAAGACCAAATTATGAAAAAATGATTCCTATGTATCTAACTCAACGCCCAGAGCATCAGGGCACGGTTTGGTCATCCACGTCTGCAGCCGGTGATCCTGACTCACTCTTCTCAGCAGAAGCTTCTTTGCTAAGGCTCTTCAGGCATTTATCGAGTCTCTTGATGCACAGTGTTATATCATCTCTGGTTATTCCAATAGCAGAGGCTGCGTTAAGGTACGGGCACGGATAGGCATCTGCGTGTGACATGAAGCCACGAAACGTGTGTCCGCTCACGGTCTGCTCCACACCCAGCGGGACGACCCTGCAAGGAAATATTACACCAATGAACAAGACTCGAAAAAAAAATAACTGGCTTAATCATATTGAAAGCGCAAATCTTAAAATCTTTTAAAAAGTGCACTTTGCAATCGTGTAAAAATTTGAACAGCCAATCCAATATACAAACCGAATTTAAATGTACTTTATCTAAGGGCATGTCATTTAGATAATAAAAACAATGTTCTCCATTAATTATGCCATCCTAATATTACCACTACAATGATTAATTTCTAGCCAATGATGTTCAATTATTAATTATTATTATTATTATTAAACCAGTCCTCTAAAAGATTGATGAGGACAAACAGAGCCTCTCTATTATGCTGAAGCAGAGAGCGGAGTTCAGAGTTTTCCTTGCTCTTTCTGGATTCACTGCAGACACTTCGTTCAGTCTTAAATTCTCCTGTCATATTTATTCACTGCAGATAGAGTGCATAGTCTGTGACAGACTATAAGGAGGTGGAGAGGATAATGCTATGGGATACACCCTTGAGATTGAGAATGACTCCCATTTCAATAATGAAAGCGGACAGCAGAAAGAAGGTTTCATTAATATTACAGCAGGTCAACTAAGTGTCCAGCAGAAAATATTAAAGGAATAGTTCAGCCAAAAATGAACATTTGCTGATGTTTCTTTTTTGTTTTCCTACACAAGTTTGTTTCTTCAAGGGGAACCGATATGGATAAACGCAGCATTGCATCACTTACACAACAAAAGTGAATGGGCGACGTCAGAACGAGTCTAAACCAAAATCCAAAACCAATCCACACCGAAATCCAAAAGCTGAGTTTGTATTTAACAAACCCATCACTAAGATGTCTAAACATCAAACTGTTGTTTCTGACTTAAAACAACAACAGGGGATGAACTTTTGACTGATGGAAGAGTTATAATGGATTATGAACTCTTATTTTGGCCAAAAGCGACAGTTTAAAGTTAAAACACAGTTTTTACTTTTGGCTTCACAAGATGTTATCCAGTCATCTAGTATATGGGAAACAGGAAGTAAAATGTAAGCCATTATATATCTTGGAAGATGACAAAAATATTTTTGTATCTGAAAATGTAAACAATAAATTAGGTTAATTTGTGAGGGTATGTATTATATTGCAAGATAGACAAAATTATGAATGCAATCACTTTCTGGCTGTCAAACAGTGGAGCATATTTCTTCTCTACTTGAACACCTGAATTCACATCCACTAATCTTTTTCTCATAATTGCTTTTAGGTTAAATTAGAGGTCAACACGTATTGCTGTACAAACAGGCAGTGGAGCGGTGAGCAGCTCACCTGGCTCCAGACACCTGTCTGGTGAAGAGCATTGAGCCCAGCTGTGTGACTGCTGCGGTGCTGTGTGTCTGGAGACGCTTCAGAGACATCGCTGAAGAGCACAAGAAAACACATCAGACTGCTCCTCAAACATTTGGATGAATTTAATATAACATGTTTGATTATCATGACAACACTTCCCTTTTTAAAAACAAGTGCACTTTAGCATAAATTAGAATAAACGAGTGCTTATCACAGAAATAGTACTTAAGTGTGAATTGAATGTGATATTTTCAGATACTTTATTGCATGTAAACATTACTTAAATGCAAATGTTAAGATTAAAATGTTTAAATTTATATTAAATGCAGTTAGCATGTGTTTTTGACTCACTTAAGTAATAATTTTAAGAGTTTTATAATTTATAGGAAATATGGTTAAAGTATACTGCAAAGTGTACAAGCATTGATGATCAACTAAAATATAGATTAATGTCATTTCTGTTGAAATTTGTATACATTTTATAATTTTTATACATTTATAATAAAGTTACCTTTCATTACATTTAAAATATATTACCTTTAAACGTAATAATAACAACACGCTACAGTTAGAATTATAATCAGGTACTTTACATGTGTTAGCATGCTAGTCAACACATAAATTTTACTTCTTTAAAGTACAAAATCTAAAAGCAGTCATTTAAAATGTACTTTAAAGTGCACTTTGAAAAGTGTACTTTAGTGTGTTTAGTCATAATCATGAAAGCGTTTCACTCCAAGTTACTTAGGCAAGCCTTTTATTTCCTACTGTATTTTCTGAAAGTAGTTTCTAAAATATATACTTAAGCTTTTAAATACACTACAAGCTCACAATAAATACAATTAAGTGCATTTTCTAACAAGAATGATTTAGTATGATCTAGCAGTGATTTAGTTTGCTAGTCAACACATGAAATAAGTGTTCTTTAAAATACAACAAAATCTAAAAGCAGTCATTTAAAATGTACTTCAAAGTGCTCTTTTTTAAAGTGTACTTAAGTGTGTTTAGTCATAATCATGAAAGCGTTTCACTCCAAGTTACTTAGGCAAGCCTTTTATTTCCTACTGTATTTTC
>JAUCMU010000125.1:31267055-31283057 GCA_032275025.1 Enteromius treurensis
GCACCTGGCTGTGATTATTGCACGCCAATTGTCATTGGCCTTTTCCAAATGACTCGAAGACGATCGGTCTCTCATGCAAGATCCCATATGTAACGTCTCCGTTCCCTCCTTCAGGGAACGTGGGTTGCGTTCGTAACCTAGACGTTTTAAAATGCACTACAAGCTCAAATTAAATACAATTTAGTGCATTTCCTTTTTACAAGGATGACTGACTGATGTCACCACAAGTCTGAAGACTTTAAGATTTTAAACATCGCTTGCACATGAAAACAAAAATATTCAGTTTAGATACATCATACCACGTCTGAACAGACGTCAATAGAGAAACAGGCTCTGCTTGGCCAGATGGTGTAGTTACAGGATCTGCCAGCAGGGACTAACAGGCTCATGCTAACTAGCCAAACCCTTACACTCGGGGTGACATGCAAAAGCTATTTTTAGAACCATTTTTATTCACAGAGAAAATGTAATCATGAAATCCTTGTTTTCTAATGGGTTGGTAAACTCTGGCTCATTTAACATTGCACTACACATGATGTTTGACTCCTCACCCAGTGATATTGGATTGTGTGGCGTATGCAGCAGTCTCTCCCCATGTCTCTCGGCTAGAGCACTCAGCTCCTGCGCCAGGTGACCATACAGCTCCTGCGGGTCGTATAAAACAGTTATACATAGCTCTCCACTCTACACAGCTTTTTTCTGTCGCACATTCTGTTTTCTGCTAATGTTGCATTTCTCTGTCTGCTGGCCTACAGTAAATCCAGCACCTGCTTCCCTCTTCAACCAGCCCAGCTCTCTCCTGATGCGATCTGCTTTCCCATCTGAAGCTTTAGTGTAATTGCATCAGAGAATCAGCTGTGTTGGCAGAGCTGCGTCCACCACTGGGATCAATTACAAATGAACGGTAGGAGTTTATGGGCCCCTATTATGATGCTGTTAGTAAGACTTCTGAGATCTACATTATGAAAACACAGAGTCCTTGAGGGTTCATAATATACAGAAGCTCACATTATGCAAATGAAATTCATCCTAGCAACCAGTTGGAAAACCCTAGAAACCACCCACAAAACTCTAGAATTCTGGCATCAAATTTTAAAGAGGCAAAAGAAATAAAAAAACAAAGTGTAAATATAGTTAACTTAGTTTATAATCAGCCTTGAGAAAATTAAGTGCGCTTAATTGTATTGAATATGCATTTGTAGCGTACGTACATAAAATCTTCTTAAAGTAAATTGTGCGGATGTAATATTATATTATTATAATAAAATAAAAGCCCATTGAAATGTAGTTAAGGAGAGGCACTTATGTACATCACTTAAGTACCCACGCAAGTACAAATTTTACTTTAATACATTTTAAATGCTAGAAAATGTTGACTAAAATACTAAGTATTGTAATGCTAAGTAATATTTTAAACTGTAGAGTTTTAATCAATATTAGAGTCGTGTAAAATGTATTAAACTGCAACTGCATTACTAATGCGTAATTACAAATATATTTAAAAACATGACATACAAGTTTAAATAAAAAATTACATTAAGATATATTTTAGTTAACCATAAATGCTTTTAAGTACATTCTTCAGTGCTTTAACCATATTTTAAAGACTACAGAAATAATTATAAAATGACTTAAGCGGGTCAAAAAAGCAGCTAATTGCATTTAATATAAATGTAAACTACAATGAATTTCATTTAATTGCAATTAACACGTAAATAATTGTTTCAAAATGTTACATTCAGTTCACACTTAAGTATGGTTTTTACAAATGCATTATTTCTTTAGTTCTCCTTTTAAAAGTATGCTAACGTGCATGTCAAGAATTCCCTTCTCCTTTAGCTAAAACATGTTAGAAACTGACTCTGACCACAGAGAACATCTTATCTAGTCAACAAAGAATCTAAATTATTAATAATACGGATGCATTAGTAGTGAATCAATAAGGTCTGTAAGTGTCTTATCGCATGAAAGCTAATGGTGTTTTCCAGCAAGTACAGGAGTCTCATTGAGTAATGCTCACACCTGACTCTATACCAGCCCTTCTCAACCAGGAGCTTCAGTAAACTTCACAATGACTTTCGGTTACTCGTGTTATACTAAATCTAACTTATCTGAAATGCTAAAACACACACAAAACAAATGTGTACATTGAAATCCTATTTCCTTCATAAATAATCCTCAATTAAAACAAAACTGATACCACACAGCCATAATCAGAATCACCTTTCTCTCAGCCAAGAGTTTCTTGTAGCCGTTGGCTCCCAGTGTGAGCAGCGTAATGAGGACGTCTAGAGACGGAGACGCAGAAGCTCGACCTGCACAAGAGCACATCATCTCAATCCTGTAATGCATTAAAAACAAGCTTATCATAGTAAGAACATAAACATAACAGGGATAATTGGTATATCGGTACGATTACAGTTAGATGATTTTAGAAGCCTGACGAGCTGCAGAAGGTCCTCGCGGTTCCTAGCCCGCACATAACGGGTCCCAACCCCGTAGCACGGTACGAGGAGCCGTATGTTGTCCAGTCGGTCCTGGTTATGCAGCCTGACGAGCTGCTAAAGGTCCTCGCAGTTCCTAGCCAGCACGGAACGGGTCCCAACCCCGTAGCACGGTACGAGGAGCCGTATTCAGGAGCGTTGGTCAGCGATTTGGGTTCCGTATGGCCGGATCCGCCAGACCCATTCTGTGATCCAGAACCATTGTGGCCAGATCCGCCAGACCCGGTCTGTGATCTGGATCCACTGTGGCTGGATCCACCAGACCCGGTCTGTGATCTGGATCCATTGTGGCCGAGATCCACCAGAACCGGTCTGTGATCTGGATCCACTGTGGCCGGATCCGCCAGAACCGGTCTGTGACCTGAATCCATGGTGGCCAGATCCGCCAGACCCAGTCTGTGATCTGGATCCATTGTGGCCGGATCCGCCAGAGCCGGTTTTTGATTCGGTTCCACTGTCGTCAGTTGAGTTTCTTGAGTCCTATGAAAACTGTGAGGCTCCATGGCCCGAGCACTGGAGCCTGTGTGTGGCTCAGAGATTCCGCCAGTGGCTTCACTACCTCTGGAGATGTCGGTTCCAGTCGTAGAGTCTCCAGAGGCCCCATTTGTGGCTGCTGAACCCATGGAGGTCCCTGAGTCACTGTCCGGTCGGTTCTGGAGGGCACTGACACAGTCTGTTCAGCCGTCTGTTCAGCCGTGCCTTGGAGGGAGCCTATGTAACGCCGTAGGCATCCATGTGTCATTTGCTCGTCGCGTTTTCCTTTCTGTTTTCTTGTTTTCTTAATAAATGTTCAAGTTTATAATTCAGTCCTGCCTTCGAGTCCTGCCTGTCCGCTCTGGAAGCGAGAGTGCGATTCACTACAGCCGATACCCATGACACCGCCACATCTCTACGTCACAGACTGAGTTTATTTTTATAACACCGCCCAAATGTTTACAAACAGAAAAGGAGGCAGAGCTATTATTCTCGCTGCAGTGTTGTTGCTGGCGCCATGTTCTGGAGAGGCTGTGTTTCGTTGCTTTCCGTTTACTTTGTTTGGACTTCCAAAAGAGGACATAACTAGAAATCAGTGGTACGAAGGACTGATTCCTGACAGAGCAGCCTATTCTGGCAGTGCACAGAGACTACAAAGTGAGGCAATTCTATCTCAGCAAGGACAGTCTGGCGCTTTTGACTTACAACCTGTAAGTTACGTTTTCTTAATATGCTACTTACTACTCAAACACGAGTTTTGAGAAGTAAAGGGTAGTAATTGTTTGTCGTTTCTCCGATCACGAATGCAGACATGGTCATTTTTACAAAGGTTTAAAAAGACAGTACTAAGTCATGATAATCAGTAATTATGTTTTCACTGGATGCATCAAATGCCTCGTTTGTAATGCGTTTTATTGTTTTTGTGTCATAGCCCCAGTACACTGCATTAAATTACGATAAGGGGCATAACGTTTCAGTCACACACTTGAGCTATTCGGCCAATTACAGTGCACTGGATATCTAGCCAATCAGAGCACATCTGGCTTTTTTAGAACAATGAGCTTTTTCCACAGATCGACCCGTTTCAGGAGGCGGGGCTTAGAGGAGAAACAGTATGTGGATAATAATGTGGTGTGTTATGTACCTTGAACCACATTAAAAAAAATATTTTTAGCAACATCATATGACCCCTTTAAAGGGGACAACATGCACTTTTGCTCATTCAGAGCAAAAAACTTACTTATGGGTTTGTAAAGGTTTCTGAGGTTTTTTTTCGATCATGGTTGTTCATGATATAATCAAGGATGGAACTCCTTACATGGGCATTTCTCTAAGCTATAAAATATCCCAGTCATGATTCAGAACTGAAGACGGTTAGTGAAACGGTATCAAACATCTGAATTTTGTTGCCAATCCGTGCAAGTGCTCATCATTCTTTAGCTACGCCCACACAGCACAGCTTTTTTCAGAGAATCGTAAAGCGGTCTCTTTCTATTATAAATATGATAAAACTAAAGACTTTTTGGAGATATGAAGGATGCATTACTACTCTATGGGTACTCAAGATTATCATGAGATTGGGTGAAACTGAGTGTGTTATGCCCCCTTTAAGGACTGTAGTGATAATGACTGATGTTGCATGTTTATACATGCTCAAATCTGCATTTAGAGATGCATCTTATGTTTAATCTTCAAAAGCACAAATAATTGAATAACAAAATACAGTATGATGTTCTGATGCATAAATTCACAACATTTAAAGTCATTCTAGTTTTTAGTATTTAATTTAATTAATTAAAATTTTATCTGCCGTAACATGGAAATAATCTCTCCAATCCAATGCTGTCAGCCTGAATTTTAATACTGCTGAATCCCTGATCGTGATGCACGTACAGTACTTGGATTTGATGACCTCAGTAAAAATCATTTCATAAACAGTATTCATCTCCTGTTTACAAGTAACCTATTTTAGTAAACTGTCATCAGGCATTTTGAAAAGGTGCAGCAGAGCTGAAGTAACAATGGAGCAATAGTAATTGTGTCCCCTGTCTAACTGTCTCTAGCACACTCAGAGAATCAATATTAGTAGGAGTGTTTGGGGTTTCCTCTGCAGTGCAGAAAAAGGTGGGAGGGATACAGTATGCAGGAGCCAGCAGAGAGCGGCACAAACAAAAACACCCCGAAACTCTTCCTGGATCTCTAGAGACAGCTTATGCAAGAGGAAATACATGATGGAATATTACTGTATAACGCACATTCAGAACAGAATATATCCGGCATGTTTTACTTTCAGAGATCAAAGTATTCAAACTTTAACATGTCTTTAGGTGCATTTTGAATTTAGGGTAAAATTTGGAAAAATTGCAATACAGGGCATCTAGGCTTTCCAGAATTATTTTATTATATGCTAATTGAACTTTTTGTCACACAATTCAGCCCAAATAAGTACTGTCAACCAGTAAAGATGATTTCAAAAAAGTCTATATCAAAGCATAGTTTAAATATAATGTAACACTACAAATAAAGTAATAATACCACTTAATTTTACATATATTTATTGTTATATCAATGAGACAGCAAAGAAAACAGCTGAAAACTATTGTAATATTGTTTGTATTATTTATGGAATAAGCTTTGTGTGAGAACAATAGGAAAAACTCATAACGCCCAGCTTTGCATTAAATGCATGGAAGCTTCTCCCATTACTAGAAGCTACCACGTAGAAATAATAAAATAAAAATAAATAAATTACATTTTATGCCAAGCACTAAATTTGTAAATAAATGCATTTACTCCAAAAGTGGAAACTAAACGCACACAGATTTCAGAAATACGTTTTGTTTAGATCAATCATCTATAACATGTCTGTGGTTTAAAGAGAAAAAGCATACCTGGGTACATCTTACTGATCTCCTGAATGAAGTTCTCATCAAACCCTGCGATGATGGCACCGCCAACTGGGACCATGAAGTTTTTATCAAGACTTTGGACGAAGGCATCGATTCTCCCAACACGAGCCCCCTATAAAACACTTCATAAGCCAATTCGGTTTCACTGAAATTAAGTGCATTTTTAGTAGCTACATTTGCACCAAAAATGATTAAATATTACCTGCTGAATAAGGTGCATACATTTGGATGACTGCATTCCATAAGCATTATTGACTATATGGGGAATATCATGCTTCGCACATAGAACAGCAAGTTCCTCGAGCCTATGAAATAAATAGACAAAATAAAGAAATACCTCCCTTAGTGTTTCTCAAATAAATAAATAAACAAGTATAATATGGGAGTAAATAATGACAGATTTTGAGGGATCTATTCTTTTATATTTGACCTATACATGCTTACAGTAACTTCATCATGGCCAAATATTTATAGTAAAGACGCAACGTATTTTTCTCAGTGGTTTTGACCTGCCTGTCAGGGACACGTGGAGCGAAACAGGAAGTGGTGGAATGGACACACAGGATGTTTTGAGCTCCCAGCTCCTCGATCTTCCTCTGCACTTCCTCCAGGTTTGTTCTCAGCTCATGTCCTTCCAGAACATTCTCTATCACCACAGGCTCAAAGCCTTTCAAAGACGAAAACAGGATTCAAACGTAAGAAACATATTTTCTTTATAAAAAATAAATCAAGCACATGAAAGTCAACTACAACGTACTGTATGTGTATTTCAAGACTTTTTCTTATTAGTTGTAGAAAAAAAATGGTGCAGAAACAATTTTCACAGAGAAATCGCTGGGAAACCATGCCCCCCAAATTTTTTTATTTATTTTTTACAATTTATGAGCAAGTATGATTATTATATGGCCTGAACACTTGAAGTCATATATCATTACATAAATGATCATTAAATAAAAATCTATATACGATAATAGTATGTAATTAATCCTGACACAGAATGGGTTGAAATGGTCTCAGTGCACTTACCAGCCGTTATCATGGATTTGAAACAGGACTTCTGGTCGATGCGAGGCCAGAGGATATAACGTGCTCCTGGCCTCCTGTGTCTCAGTGTGAGGAAACACAGCGTCAGACTCATTCCTGTGGCCATAGGGACCACGAAACATGAGGACACGCTCCTAACGCCTGTGAAAACAGACAAACATCTGGAACTAAAACCACAAATAAAAAATAAAAATAAAAAAAATTTTGACAAAAACTTTCAGTGCAAAACAAATCAATAAAAACAAGAAAAAATAATTATTAAAATTTTATATTAATAAATTATATTTTAAAACTAAAACTAAAAATAATAAATGAAAATTATTAGTCCTGTCAAAATCAGCATGGGCCATATAAATATTAAAAATATACTGTCTTTACACGGTTTCTGTCTTCATGTGAAATTATTGCAATATAAAACATATTTAAAAACTTTACTATTAGGTGGGATTAAATTTTTTTTCCTATTAATTTTTTTTTTTTTTTATCAATTGACAGCACTAAAATTAATAGACACTTTATATAAAATTGCAAAAAATACAAAAGCATGCCATAAAATTACTAAAACTTTAAATATTAAAATAAAAATACAGAAAATGTTAATAAATAGTACAATACTACAAAAAAAATACAATAATATAAAAAAAACTAAAAACAACATTAGCACAAATAAACTGGATTATAAGAGAAGAATAGCCGTTTTGCCTAATGATAGTTCCCATGGTCAAGTTTTATTCTGGAAGATTTTTATGATATGTCCTTTATACAAAGAGTATAAATAAAATTAGAAAAGAGAGAAAAAGAAACAAACAAAAAGGCCACATCACAAACCATCCCTTACAAGACCTGTTTATATTACGATGAAAAAATATTACAGCATTGTATCAACGAATGATGCATTGTTCTGTAGGGTTTCCAGATTTGGTCAAATTTGCATTTTAGTACCCAATACGCTCCAAATGTAAAGCAGAAATGTAGGAGTTGTGCCATTTCATAAAACATTACAGACAGTACCTGTAAATCTGAGCACGTCCAGCACCACTGAATTCGTGATTTTGTTCAGGAGGCTTGAACCGGCAGCTTTGGGCTGAACAGCAGCAATGTCCCCCGACCGGCCGATGCCGTGGATCAGTCTGAGAGGAACAACACCACAGCCTTATCTCACAAGGCAGGTTATATTATGTTCATGTTTGTTGAATGCTGAGCTGTAGGACAGGCACCTGTAATGTCTCCGGGCCACCAGGCCTGAGGCCACTCGGCCCTCTCGCTCGCCCACACCACAGTTCCCCAAGAAGTTGTTGCTGTCCATGACTGCCAGCTCATTCAGAAAGAGCTCGACGGTGCTCTCGCTCCACCCCTCCTCTGGACACTTTCCCTGAGAGAAACCAGAAACCTGTCACAAGCACCTGTCCATGTGCCCAGCGCCATAAACACAACAACAACAAATATTTAAAGTGCCCCTATTATGGATTTTTGAAAATGATCTTTCATGCAACTCTAAATGAATTAAACATCCTGCAAAAACCTTAGCATATTGCCATCCAATATGTGCCTAGGTGCCGCTTTTGTAGCATTAAAATTCAGTAACCCTGTACTCCAAGCAGCACTGAGCTCACAGACACTGCTCGATGAGATTAAAATGAGAGCTATCACCACAGATTAGCGTCACCCAAAGGAGGGGCTTGGAGAAATGAAGCATTGAGCGAATCATTTTGGAGGCAAGTAAAGTAAAAATAAATGCATATTATAAGACAATGAAAGTGTTTCTTGACCTTGCATGCATGTCATAAGCAAAATATGAACCTTTTGTAACCCATAGTAGGGGCTAACTTTAATGTGTGCAGCTCGTTTTATATAACATAACATCACATATCTCACATGTGACTCTACACCAAGACTTTAATCCCCTCAAAGACACCTCGATCTACATTTCTTAAACATTATTTTTTTAAAAGATAAAGAGTATTTTTTCACAAATATTTAATGTTTTTGGGAGATGTCATGTTAGATGGCATTTTTATGTTTTAAAAATAAAAGTCAATTTGTCTAATATTTTAAAACATTTACTGACTCTCTTTCAGAAAAAAGTGCTAATTTGTACTGAATATACTTTATATAAATATTTTTAAAACACTGTACTTTTAGATTACATAATAATGAAATAAAAGTCTATGTATAGATGCTTCCGTGACTGCTTCTTAACACACTTAAGTACACTTTTTAAGAGCGCTTGTAGAAATGTCACATTAAGTAAACTAAATCATTTTTTTACAATGACACAAAGCACATGTAAAGTATTTGGTTATAATATATAATAAGTAGGTTAGCTGCCAAACGATTAATTGTGACTAATTACATCCAAAATAATAGATTTTGTTAACATAATGTGTTACACAACGTTACATAAATACACACAGCATGCACTCTTATATTAGGCAAACAAAAACTTTTATTTTGAATGATTAATCGCCAGTAGTTCACCACTAATGCTTGTCAGTACATTCAGCAGTACCATATTTCAGTGACACTGAATGCATTTTGATTAACCTGACTAGTCCAGATAGAAAATGAGCTTCATGGCATTGAGCCAGGCTTCAATCAGACGAGCACATGGACACATGTCATTAACACAGTCATTAATTACCTGCTGCAGAAGCAGTCTGATGAGCTGCTCGTGCCCGCGCCGAGCCTGCAGGCCCTGCCGCACATAAGAGGAGTTCACGAGCCTCTCGCTCAGACTGAAGATCTCGCCGTTCATCTCGGTTCAGGATCGCCGCGGGGTTATATGTGTTCTGTGTTTATTAATCTGTGCTGCTCCACACCGCTGTAAGTCTGTCTGTGCGTCTAAGCTACGGCTTCACTGAAGTGTCTGTGTGACTGTTGCGCTACGGAGAAGCAGATATGTGAGGTTAAACATTTTCTAGTAAGTTATCTCTGAGTCAACACGAGTTTCAAATCGATCTGCTTTTAACTTTACTGTTTACTTCCGGGTTTAAACTCCTCCTTCGCGTCTTGATTTCAAAGTAAAAGTCCCCGATATGCGCACACCCAGGTAACGTTACCGTTTCAGTGCATATGAAAAAGGATGAATAATGATTACAGAGGCGGACAGTAATGAAGTAATTTTAAAAAAATGATTAATTAAAAAGTAACTGTATCGGAGTGTTTTTATTTAGAAAATTTTACTACATTTATTTTTTACCGTTTATATTAAAGTAAATTAGAGATATAGTATTTTCCTGCACTATTTACTTGGGTAAAAGTAAGAAAGTACTAGATTTCTAATGTAATTCAGTATTAAATGATATTAAATGTGAAACGTAGTGCAGTAAAAAGTACAGTATGCTTTAAAATGTTGTGAAGTGAAGCTTTCTAAAGAAAAGCACTGATAAAGTAACGCTTGGAAAGGCACTTTTAAAACGGAAATGTACTGTATGCCTCTGCATAATTATGGTTTAATTTTTATTATTCTCAAAGCATGGAAATTCATCTATACCATGTAAATTATACATTGCACAAGGGCGAGTACATTTTAGCTAAATAATTATTTTTTTACATTTTTATTTTCCTTTGATAGCAATTTGTGATTCAATTGGAAGTAACTGTAAAATATTAGGAAGCTAATGGCCGAAACACAAGGTCAATAGGTCACTTAAAATATTAGAGAATTATTATTTTTTTAATAACAGGAAAACTGCTTGTGATGAAATTGATAATTCATTGTATTCATGTGGATATAATAAACATTAGATACTACCACTAGATAGAGATGTATTATTTTCAACATAAAAAAAACAGATGAAATGAACTTTTATTTTGGATTCCACAAAAACTACAGATCGGAGTAATTTTCTTAAAACGAATGTCAGTCAGTCTGAGCACGGCTGTTTTACAAAATCAATAGGAGACTTGAAATGTTTCCTAAAGATTGCTGACTTGAGGATTTCACAGATTAAAGTAAAAAAAGAAATAAAGGCATTTCATTTAAGATCCACGACTCTCATTAGCACTGGAATGGTGAACCGAACCCCTTCAAGTGGGTTTCCTAATTTAAAAAAATCTCTATAATGGCTAATTCAATTTTTAAAAATATAGAAAGATGTAGACTCAAATTTGTCAGGGTTTCCCAGTTTTCACTCTGTCTATGATTTACAGTAAAGCGAATGCATGACATTATGCTTAAATCATCAAACACACACCTGATTCCAAGCACCTCGTCTTTACATTTCACAGGCAAGGAATGAAATCGACTTCAGATGAATATTCTTCAGCCACTTTGTACAGTAATACAAACACAGATGCGTAAGAAATAAAAACTGGAATGAGACGTGCACAAAACAGCTTCAAGAGATCATACACACAATAAGTGAAAATACAGGCACTTTCCAAACGTGTATCAAGATAGAATTCATAATCGACAGCTTTTAAAGGGATGCAATATTGGTTTTAGATGACATTTTCTCCAGTATTTCAGTCTGAAGTTACTGCAAAACCATTGCAAAAAAAAAAAAAAAAACTGTAATAACAATAAAAAATAAAATAAATCAGCGATGAAACGGAATCATTGGTCCATCTTTAAGAAATAAAACAAAACATCAAAAATCACTGTGCATGGTTTTTATATCAAAGCGCAGCACACATTTTCTTGAGCAGATCACCTGTCTAGAGCTTGTGTCAAATTATAGTGTAAGTAGAGTAATTGATGAGATGAATAACGATGACGAAGATGCTGAGGTAGGATTAGAGTGGAGAAGGTTAAAGTTGTTACTGACGACATGTAAAGCTTTCAAACGCCCCCTTTAATCCCACAGAACGACCACAAAACTCATCATCATCATCATCTACTGCATCAAAACAGTACATTTATATCTAAACAACAGATCGGCTGCTTCTTAAACACTGACGGGACAAACGAGTATCCAGAGAGTGGATAATATGTGCGTTTCAAGTGCATCGTCCTGAAGGCGTCTCCTCGTCTGTTTTAGTTTTCGGACATCTTGCGGATCATGTAGTTGAGGATCCCGCCGTGGTGGAAGTACGTGAGCTCCACGTCTGTGTCGAACCTCATCTTAGCCTGAAAGCTTTTCCCTGTGTCCAGCTGCACAGATGAAAGAAACAGGACGTTTCATCATACGGCGGGTCAGTATTATTTATATAGTACAGTAAATAAAAACTTCTATTGAAATTTGTACATCATGTACTTCAACATATTTTTAAACACAAAAGCAAGTGATATTAACTTTAAATGTAGTATAAATAGTAATATTTAAAGCGGTGTTATTTTACTATTATTTATATAGTATAGTATTTTATTCACACTTTTAGTATTATAAAAAAAAATACTTTAAGTCATTTCTATTGAAACTTGCATGTCATATTTATTTAAATATGTGTAATTACACATCTGTAAGGTACATGAACTTTAAATGTAATATAAAAAAATTAAGAAAATATTAAGAAGATATTATTTCAGTAATATTTCAGTATGTATATATATATATATAGAACTTACATTTTTAAGTACTTATATATATATATGTATATATATATATATTTAATTTTTTTTATTTATTATTATTATTTTTTTTTAAACGATTAATTAAATGAATTTCTTTATCAGGCCTAGGTCATAGGGAATAAAAAAAAGTTTAAAAGTTTATTCCCTAAGACTATTCAAAAATAATAATAATAGTATATACAGTACATGCATGTCCATAATTCACTGTTGGTTTTGTTTCTTGTTGCACTGTGGGACATGGAACTAAGAAAAAACATTTACCACATGAATGTAATAAAATGGATAAAGATCCTTTAACCTTGTTGCTTGAAAATGTAAAAAGTTAATAATTGTGCATTTTGGTGGCCTGGTGCAATACAAATATGACCTATAAATGCATATTAGGTTTTAGATTTCTTCTATTATACACTGGTTTTGTCTGGTCACTTGATGTAAAAAAAGAGAAACTAGTTCACAGCAGCTGATTCAAGGCTCAGCTAGCGGCAGAAACCACACGCTCTACCTGGATGTCTACAGTCATTCTGGGCGTCAGCTGTGGAGGAATGATGAGAGTGAATCGCTCGCGGCCAGTGAGCCCCAGGCTTTCAGCGCTGTCACCCGGCAGATACTCCAGAGGGATGACACCCATCCCGACCAGATTACTGCGATGAATGCGCTCGTAGCTCTCCGCCAGCACAGCTTTGATGCCCTGAGGGAGAAAACCAACATCAGCTTCTGTCATACATCCAGAACCCACTGCAGTCTGCTAACCACAGAAGTGAAGAGTAAAGTGCACGTCTCCTTCTTATGATAATATACAGTGGGTATGGAAAGTTTTTAATAAATCTGCAAAAATCTCAACAATTCTGTGTTTTTCTGTCAATATGTGGTGCTGTGTGTACATTAATGAGGAACAAAAATGAACTTAAGTGATTTTAGTAAATGGCTGCGATATAACAAAGAGTGAAATATTGAAGGGGTGTGATTACTTTCTGTACCCACTGTGTATAACGTGTGAATGTAATGTTTTCAGACACCGAAATGCATGTTAATTGCAATTAAATTAAAACGTTTTAAAGGTTAAAGATGTATTCCATGCAATTAGATTAACTTTAAGGTCCTTGGACACGGAGTCCTATATGTTTTTGAGGGGTCTTTTTTCTATATTCGTCGTCCTTTCCTATCAAAATGCTTGCTACGAATACGAAAACACAGAAAATCAAACCTGTTTTGATTTTTTTTGTGTGTGCTTCTTAACACACTTAAGTAGGACTTAAGTATACCTTCACATAAAATTTCATAATTACTTACAACTATCTATAAAGTACTGCTGAATGAACTGACAAGCATTTATGGTAAACCAAAATACACTTTACTGTAATTTCTATAGAAACTTATATGTCACGTATTTGAACTTAGTTGAAGCTATAATCAAGTACTTTACATGTACTGTTAGTCAACACACAAAATAAGCACACTTATTCAAAGCACAACGAAAGATTATGAAAACATGATACAGGTCAAATTTTAATTTGATATATAAGTGCATTTTTTTACTTGTGTACTTAAGCGTGTTAAGAAAGCGTCGCTCCTTAAGGTCACTTAAGTTGCCTTTTAATTTAGTTTAAGTTACATTATATAGTAGCAGTATAGTATTTTAAAAACATCCTTTTAAGATCTGAAGTACAGTAGGTGTACATTTAATGCACTTAAGCACACTTTTTCACAAGACACATCACTGGAAGCTTGTTTTTCTCCCATATAATATAATACAATATATTTCACTACCTGATTGTGGATTTTTAAACCTGACCAACTAATATATGCATAAATGTCTCACTACATGATTTTATAAAAACAGTAGATGGCGTTTAGTGAAGTCTCACCAACAGGAAGGGCCCTTTAGCCGCCCAATCTCTAGAGCTTCCTGATCCATACTCTTTACCAGCCAGGATCAAGAGAGGATGACCAGCCTGCTGGTATTTCTCTGCAGCATCAAACACATCCATCTGACAAAAAAGATAAATAAATAACTAAATATATACATGTAAATATATTATGTATGTTAATGTATCTATATATACATTAAAAAATATACACCCATATGCGATTTTTTTGGATGTGATTTATAGCACTATATTTTACTTATTGTTATAATACTAGAGTTTCATACCGTCTCTCCAGTAGGAAGGTAGATGGTAGATGGTGCTTGCTTGTTTATAAACTTGTTAAGAAGGCGGATGTTGGCAAACGTGCCTCGAGCCATGACTGCATCGTTCCCTCGACGAGACCCATACGAGTTAAACTCTCTCGAGGTGAGTCTAGGATTAGAAACAATACTTCATTAACCATTGCGAGTCATATCTCACTTGAATCTAATTTTCCGCATTCAACTACTTATATCACAGCAGATCTCACAGAGAGAGGTGTGTAACAGCTTGAATAGTTGAAGAGAACGAGTGCCTCACCCGCGGCTAGTCAGGAATCGTGCAGCAGGACTGTTACGAGCAATGTTTCCAGCCGGCGAGATGTGGTCCGTCGTCACAGAATCTCCCAAATTGAGCAGGACATACGCGTCTGTGATGGACTTCGGTGACTGGAGCTCCCGGGTCTAAAAATGTAACAACAGCAAAGAAACTTATGTTTACAGTTCTCGCCAAACGCTGTGAAAAAGAAGTGTGCTTAACTGTGTTAAACGCCAAAGTGAGTGTTGCCAAGTCCCCGGTTTTCCTGCGGAATTGGGCTACTTTGACGCTTTTGGGTGTGTTGAAGCGACCCTACAAACATTATATTTAGTCCCTTTTTTATCAGGGAAACCCCGCAAAAATGTGTATTTTACCCCACCGGAACAGGATTACTGGATTTACTGGAAAAAACCTGGCAACCCTTCTCGTAGTGTACTTCAAATGTAAAAAATATATTTATAAAACTGAACTTATAATGATATAAAAGGTCCCTTTAGTGACTTAGAGGCATTTTCACTACGGTTTCTTAATACACTTAAGAACACTTTAAAAATGCAATAATGTCAAATTAAAGTTTTACTTTACATTATAAATCTTGCTTCGATAATCTTTTGTCGAGCTTTTTAAGAATTGCACTTACATTGACATACTAAAGCACACACAAAGTACTCGATCATTAAAATTTACTTAAGTTAATATTTCAAATGTACTAAATTGCAACTTCATCAATATATTTAAATACAAGACAAGAAAGAAGTAAATTATATTTTATCATAAATGCTTCTCAGCACATTCAGCAGTACTTTAACCATATTTCAAAGGCAACAGAAGAAATAATGAAATTGCGTATAAAAGACATACTTAAGTGGATAAAAACAAAATCGTAAATTTGAGCTATTGTTGCATTTAATATAAATGTAACCTATAATATGCTTCCATTTGACATGAAACTAAGCGACTGAAAGCGTGACATTCATTTCACACTTAAATTTGTACATATATATATATATTAGGGCTGCAACAACTAATCGATAAAATCGATAATTATCAATAATGAAATTCGTTGTCAACGAATGCCGTTATCGATTAGTTGGGCTGCTCACGTTACTGAG
>JAUCMU010000125.1:31335655-31372382 GCA_032275025.1 Enteromius treurensis
AAAGATACTCACCTGATTTACTTACCTGTTGGACTCTTATTCCTATGTTTATATTGAACTCTGAAAAGGAACTTACCTGTGAGGCTTACCAGCGGAACTCCTATGTTGTGTTTACCCACTGTGTGATGAGTACTCTTTATTTCTGAACCGCTGAAGAAACCTGAATTGTGTTTCCTCAATAAATTACCTGTTTGAACTATATCCAGTTGTCTGTATTCCCTGAGCGTGACAATATTAGCCCTGGGTGGCCTGTTAAAAGCCCTCGCTCACACTGGCCCAACAATGAAAATGTGGCTAATCATTTGTAGCTAGCATATAACTGAACAAATCAAGAAAATATAAACAAGGACTGCAGCTTACGGCGTTAACATGAGACTCTTATGGCGCAATAAAAAAACGATCGCTGTTAATCTTTTCCGTGGTAACTAGGAATTAACAAGCTCCAGCCTGGATCCAGAACACCTAAGAAGAGATGATGCCAACCCCACAGAGGACTTCAGATGATGCCAACCCTGAAACAACACACAGCACTAACGAACTCTGCTACTAATTTATAATGTTGTGTATTCGATTACGTTATTAATTGATCCTTATCTCACATCTATGCCATATGTACAAGTACAGGCTGTAAAACATTACTTTGATGTAAAGCTGCTTTGCAATAATATGTATCATGAAAAGCACTATACAATTTTTTTTTAATTGAATTGACACTCCAAAATAGTGCCAGGGTGCTGAACTAGCTTTCTGGGTCCTGAACGTATAAGGACCCTTGCTATATGGAGGATCAGAGAGTAAATAACCATATTTGTGCTCGGAAGATGAACAAAGGTCTTACGGGTTTGGAACGACATGAGGGTGAGTAATTAATGACAGAATTTTCCTTTTTGGGTGAATCATCCCTTTAAATCATGTGTATTTTTTAAGCTTTTGAATGTTACCTTTATGTTAAATAATAGAATACACATTGTGTACAGTAAAAAAAAAAAAAAAAAATCAGCATGTCTATGGAAAGTCCCCCATAAAACACGGAAACCCCACGTGTGTTTGTGTCTGAAGGAAGGAAAAGTACAGTGATCTGTCCGTAATAAGGGAGGATGACGTCGACACAGTCTCTAAAGTGGGGAGTGAGAGGGTCCTGAAGAAACGGCTCCAAGAATAAAACTCGCGATGTTGTAATGAGAGATGAAGACGAATGATAACTCGCTTCATATCCGTTCGACAGTCATCACGGAGATCTAAGAAAAAAACCCGTTCTGTGCTCATAAGGATAACAAAGTGACGCACAGAAAAAGTTTAAAGAGCAGACCGGGAGAGAGAGAAGGAGGTGTTCATCTCATTGTCGCTGCAGTCTCTACCGGAACGCAGTCGTTCGCTGCTGGTATGTGAACCGCTGCTGAGAGACCGGGTGTACAATAAGAAGGTGTCTAGATGAAAGTAGGGTGTTTGGAGAGTAGTAGCACCTGATGCTGCAATTCAACTAATAGAGGGACAAAGGAACGATACAGTTTGGAACGTTACTTAATTGTACTCATTTATATCTTTATCTACAGAATGATGACGAGCAGCAAAACGACTCTCGCTTTCTTCATCTACGGGCTCCTTGTGCAATGCACGGTGTGTTCGCCGTTAAATTACCCCAACATCAGGTACGGAAACTTCTCGCTCGGGAACGACTTGGATGTTGAGGATTTGTCTTTAGCGTAGCTGGACAATAAAACTTTGGTCAATAACTAAACATATTTAAGCGTTTTATTGATTTTTTAAACAGATTTTTTTTTTTTTTTGGCCTTATAATAAATAATAAGAAATAAGTTATGGCTACTCAAGAGCGTGCTAGAATCGAACGATATCAAACAAATGAACGCGCTTTTTGTTGAATGACGTCATTTTATTATGACCGCCGATCATAAGTATAATATATACACCGCCGTTCAAAAGATTTGGGGTCAGTAAGATATTTAATAGTTTTTAAAGATGTTTATTCTGCTCATTGAGGCTGCATTTATTAGATTAAAAATCCAGAAAAAACTGTAATATTGTGAAATAATATTTCAATTTAAAATAACTTCTGTCTTCTGTGTGAATATATTTTAAACTGTAATTTATTTCTGTGATACAAAGCATCATTACTCCAGTCTTCAGTGTCACCCGATCCTTTCATAATAATATGATGATTTTTTATGATCAGTGTTGGAAACAGTTGAGCTGCTTAATGGTTTTAATTGCTACAGTTTTAGGATCCTTTGATCATTAAAATATAAAAAAGAGAAGCATTTATTTAAAATGGATAATAATGTTTAAATCTACAGTTACAGTAGTTTACTGTTACACTACTGTTCAAAAGTTTAGGATCAGTACATTTTTATTCTTTCTTCTTTGAAAGAAATGAATACTTTTAACAAAGGATTTATTAAATGAACAAAAAAAGTCATAACATAAATTTACTGTTTAGAAATGTTTTATATTTGGTAAAAAATTATGTTGTTTTTTACTTGTTATTCATCAAAGAATCCTGAGAAAAAAACTGATTCCAAAAAATATATTTGGCTTCACAACTGTTCCCAACATTGACAATTGTAGTAATAAATCAGCATATTATTATGCTTTCTGAAAGGATCGTGTGACACTGAAGACTGAAATAATAATGCTTTGTATCACAGGAATAAATTACATTTTAAAATATATTCAAACAGAAAACAGTTATTTTAAGTAGAAATAATATTTCACAATATTGCAGTTTTTTTCTGGATTTTTTATTTAATAAATGCAGCCTTGATGAGCAGAAGAAACATCTTTAAAAACTATTAAATATCTTACTGAGCCCACATTTTTATACGGTAGTGTATATAAATGTTCCAAAGCAATCTTACACAAATGTCGTCACTATTTTGTTATTATAGGCTGCAATAGTATGTATTTGAAATATTTAGAGCCGATAATAAGCATAATGACTTAATATCTTGTTACAGAATGGAGACTGCAGGATTTGACGAGGAGGGAAACTCATTAACGGATCTAACCTTTGACAGCGACCAGATCACTCTTCGAAGCTCTCCTTCAGTTGCTCAAGACGCATACACGCTTTATAGTTCTCCGTCGAAAAGGTGATGCTTCTTTCTTTCAGATCTCCAAGGCATTCCCAAAACAGGACCTGTTTGTTTATTGTGGTTTCTCTGGTTTTATTATTCTGCTTGCTAACAAATCAAGCCTTTGCGTTGCGTTTTTAGCTCAGGCTGATGTCTCAATCTTTCTGTCATCATCCAGAATGGAAAGGCACGCTGACGGGATGTTTAATAAAGCCTACAGGAAGGCGCTCGGTCAGCTATCAGCGCGGAAATACCTGCATACACTGATGGCGAAACGCGTGGGGTAAGAACAGCATTTCTTCCTCTCATCCTAAGTACCACTTTCAACTTTTTGACCGTGCTTTAACAAACTCTGTATCAAATGCACATGTCCGGGTTCCAGGGCACTGGGGAAAATAAGGGGGCGTTCACGCAGTAACTTGTTCTTGTTTTAAAAAACGTTCAATGGAGAACTCCCGCCAATTTTTTTTAATGTAAAACCTTCTTTTTTTAGTCTAATCGGACTGTCTAAAAGAATAGTGTGGCGCCACAATTGTGTAAAACTTAGACCACAATAAAGCATTATGTATGAATAGCCCTGTAACTTATTATAATTCATTGAGGCCTAGAACAATATCCTAAATACTCCTACATAAAAGGGTGTTTTAAGCGACAACTAGATTATTTATTTGCATGCACACTTAAACCCAAGAAAAAAAAATCTGCCTCTATGTGGTGTATTATTTATTATCCGTATTATTTATATGGATTTTTTTTTTTATTTGGCCCTTGGGTGGGTAGGTGCGTATTATATGCACGTCAACAAAGTGCGTATCACGTGCACGCAAAGCTGCATATTATATGCACTTCAATCAGTTTTTGCTATAAATAGCATGCAAAATACAAAAAAAATAAATAAGAATTGTGCTATTGACACACATTTTCATGAGACAGGGCTGTTTTGTTTTATACTTGGTTATATTATGGTTATAACATGAACGCTTTTTTTGGGCTTTTTCTCTAACGCAGAGGAGGAAGCATGATCGAGGACGACAACGAGCCACTCTCGAAGCGTCACTCGGACGGGGTTTTCACGGACAGCTACAGTCGCTACCGGAAGCAAATGGCCGTAAAGAAGTATCTGGCCGCAGTCCTTGGCAAAAGGTATAGACAGAGATATAGAAGCAAAGGACGGCGGCTCGCCTATTTGTAGCTTTTTTCAAATGCATCTATCATGTTACATGTACAGTTAGTCACTACTAAGGCTACTATGAAGATGTGTCCTTTATAAACATGTATTTATGTATTAAGTAAAGACATTAAGTCGAATATTTTGATAATAATATTGTTTTTCTTTTGTACTGAAGCACCTGACAATGCAAAGCGATCTTCCTCGTGGACAATACTATTTATTTGTTTCTTTATTCATTGTTTGTTTCAATACCTTGTCTATAAATACATCAGTCTGAATATGAGTAAATAAATAGTCTCAAAGACAATCACTACATTGAATGATACCTTCCTTCTTCTCCTCCTGACATTAAGAAAGAAGGTTTTTTTATTTACAACAGCCCTGAAGACTTAGATTTGCACCAATTTCTACAAGACGATGAGATTGTGGCATTTTTGTTCGATTTGCTGAGACAGTTGCCTCCTGAATTCCCGGTGAGTTTCTAAGGCTCAGTGTTTTCTGAGGGCTCTTTCTCATCTCCTCCATGCTTTTACTCACGTCAAGTTCTTCCCACTGTCATCTATGGCCTAAATCTCGAAAAAAAGCCATTTTCTTGCGCAAACCTTTCCTGGAAAAGAGCCGTTCACACCATGGACAATAACTATGAAAAACCTGTAACGGTAAAGGTTTATTAATATGAATATGGAAGTCCAAATATTGATGGTATCATCGCTTTAAGAATTTTTTATTTTTTTTTTCAGCTGATGAATAATAAAAACTTTGACAGCCAATCAGAATCCACCTGACTTTGGCGAGCTTGAGCATTTAAAGCCTTACAGCTGTTGTGGACATTAATATAGTTATCATCAAATTTGTTTTTATAGTCATGGTTTTTAGTGTGAACTGAACAGTCCTTTATTGTGCATATCAATGTTAATTAAATCTGCATCTTCAAACACTGCCTCTTTTCCAGCTCTTCCTGCTTTTCACTTCTAGCATGTAATTGCTCCCCTTTGAAATCTCACTAACAACTCAAATCCATCTTTGAGTGCACGTGTAATGTGTATTTGACTTGATTGCAATGGTTCAGATATTTAAATGTTTCATTCAGTTTTCAATTTTCTATCTTTCTCACATTGCCCACCTCTCAAATTTGTGTCAAATGTCTGTCCATAAAGCGGTTGATCAATGGAGACCTGTCTCTGCATCTTGTAGTTTTCTGGTTATAAGGATCAGTAGGTCATTGCTACGAGCTGGGGTGATACATATATTCTGTAATAATCCCTTTATGCATGCAAGACAAATAATATTGCGAAAGGTGAAATAAAAGAACATATGTTTTGAGGTTAACCCAACTGTAAAAGCACACAGTTTATATGTTTAAGCTTGTGACTGAGATGTACATGTTTGCATATGCATATTAGAGTTTGTGTGTGTGTGTGTGTGTGTGTGTGTAAAAGGGTGAACATGTGAAATCAATCTGTGTTTAATTCTGCATTCTCCTGCAGGCTTTGTGACACAGGAGGCAGCTAACGGCTTGGGTGCCTTTGCTTCATCTTTAAAATGGCCACCAGTTTCAGATGGCACATTAGTGGCCCTCCAAATGCTGCAATCACCTGCTCACTCATCTCCTATTTCTCACATAGCATAATTTGTTCAAAAGCCTCCTGGCTTTCCGATTATTCGATTTAACTTCTCTATGCATAGTGTGTTGTAGCGATCTGTACGGCATTTATTAAACATTCTCAGCCTTGAAATTCATTTTGTGTGCAGAGACTGATAGTGCCCAAAGCCTTACTTAAACATTAAGATGAATCTTTGTCTTGTGTTGATCGTTAGTACAATAACGCATGGGAGCCACACAAGGGCGCCATTATATATATATATATATATATATATATGTTAGAAACAAAACAAAACCAAAAAAAAGTGTGTTGTAAGATTTGTATGAATAAATTTTTGTAAACAACAATTTCGTCTAATCTTTGATGACATAAAGAAAAAAGAAAAAAACCTTGAATCATAAATACATATACAGTAAATATAACGCGCCTGCAAGTAATGTACATTTGTAGAAAGATCAGGTCTTCACAAACAAAAAGGTATTGATATGCCATCAATAAATGTAAATTTGTTTGAAGTCAGATTATTAAATAAATAGAAATATAAGGAAAAAAGCTACTGGGAAAGTATACAGTAATATGTACACGTTAGATACCTTTAAAGCACCAATATGGATGATTAAGGTACAAAGGTGTATCTTTTGAAAAGGTACAGATCCAGTGAGTGCTTTTTTTCTAAGAGTGCATGGTCAAAGAATTATTCTAACACGTGAAAATAATTTGAAAAAGTGACACATTATAGGAAAGAAAAAGTTCACGCTATCTAATGAAGTGAAATAATAGCTTACAACTACAATGAAGCAGAATGTGTACAGCAGCTGTCCACAGAGACACAAATACACATATCTGTATTCTCCCACCAGGCTGTGACTGGTGTTGTACAGAGCAGACTCACCATGATAAGGAGAACCTTTTAGTTTCTGTCAGAGCAGATCAGAGATTATTATCTCACACTGGACCCCTGCATTGCTGTAACACAGCAGGCAAAAACACTGACCTTTACCATCACCGTTACATGTCCGCTTAGCTACCTGCCTGATCTCATGCAAACATGCACTGTACCCACTGTCAGCGTTGGGTAATGAAAGTTTACTAGGATGATTATTATAGGATGATAAGAAGTCTTCAGTCAGTCATCTTCTTAAATAAATTGTTGTTAGATTGCAATGTATTTGACTGATCAGCCATCAGTCAGCTTGGTAGTGTGTTAGATTTCTTCTAATACATCAAATAAGTGAGCTTAACCAAGGTTTTAGTTCAATAAATGCATTGACTGTAGCACAGTTGTTCACTCAGAGTTCCTTCTGTGGGGCAGAACTTTAGACATATTGGCTGCAAACTAGACTTTTATTAGAGATGCACGATATTGGATCTTTGCAGAAATCTAAAATGCAATATTTTATTAACTCAGTTTGGCCGATAGCTGATGTGGAACTATTTTTCATTTTGGTTAGTTTATAATAAGCCTAAAACGTATTTATTAGAATTAAATTAACACGATAAGGTTCCTTTATAATGACAGTACATTAAAGATATGAACACAACTATAAATAAACTATATATTACTGCATTTGTACTGTGATGCAGTGCACTTTGGTTAATGATTTAACATTTGTAAAATGGTCTAAAGTAAAAGAGTTGAAAATCTTTTAGAGCTCATAATTTAAAAAATATGATGTATTGCACATTAATGAATGAATCTGATTCAGTTTAAGTGTCATGTTTGTGATTTACTATAGCTTCTGACCTTTAAATCAAATCATTCTCATGATTTTGTGGCATCAATTACAGCTTAATATAATCACACAGTTTAAATATTATTTGTGCATCTTTGTGGAAAAATTTGCCTGATGCTAACATGATCTAATCTCTATCATAACCTAACTTAATGTGTTCCTCTCATCGGCGAGACATATCAGCACATCGGGTCAATGTCAATATTTAAAGCCATTATCTGCCGATACCGATATTGGTCCAATAATATTCATACTTTTAATCAATGATTTAGAGAGAAGAGTGTGATATCACAACTGCGTGTGGCTCTGATGAATGCACAAGTGACTTGATAAATATAAACTGATTCACATGCATTCTTGTCAAATGAGACATGCATATTTACCTGAATCTCAGTAATTCTTCTGTCTGTGGCAACATTTCTGCAAGGTTATATTATGTTGCTTCTTGCATGTTTTGCGGCACAAATAAAATCTGGTAACGTATCTGGTACGTTCACACAGCAGCTGAATGCGGTTGTCAATCCTGTATTTGAGTTCTTAATACGGTTACGTTCACACACAGTTCGGTTATTCACGGGTGAGACAACCGCATTCTGAATCCGAACTCACACCTGTCTGTCACGCTGCGAGAGAGAGCCACTCTGCCATACTGTGTGCCATCTGAAAGTTTTAGTTTGTGTTCTGTGCGCGCTTCAAATGCAAATTAACGGCTTGATTGGACTCTTGTCGTGTCAGAAAGAGACAAGACTTTCAGTTTTAGCAACAGTGTTTTGTTACTTGTGTTTCAGAATACACTGTACCAGGTAAACTCTCAAGCTAGTTTACTACATCAGAAAAGCCCAGCATATTGAGCTGGTTGCTTATAAAATGAAGCGGAAGTTCTACAGTGGTTACAACAACAACAAAAAACAGCACCATTTCCAAATCTTAAATAATAAATAAAGATGGCACCACAAAACGAGGCTCTTCCTGGAAACATAAGTGTGAGCGGTTGCCTTCAAGTGTCTTAAGGGAAAACAAGCACTTTTTTTCTGTGATCATATCTACCTCTTTCTACTTCCTACATCCTTTCTCTACCTTTCTCCTGACTGTTATGAACCAGGTTACTGAAACATAATAAACTGCCCTGATGTGATAGTTTTATGACTATTCACAAAAGCCAAATCCAAAATAAAGTATGTGAAATAGTAGGTCTAAATTAAGAGTATTAAAAAAAAAAAAAAAACAAGCAAGTTTTTGATGTAAGCATCTGATGGACACATGGACAGAGAATTTGTTTGAAGCAACACAACTGACGCTGTTAGATCACGACAATTACAACATGACGGATGCATCCAGAATGAATCAATCTTCAAACTATAGGGCATGCTTTTAATGATTGTGAATTAATTATTTCAAACTATTCTGGATGCAGCCAAAGAAAGTTTAAAGTCTAAAGTGACCCTAATCCAGTATGATGTACTAACCATTCAGTTTTAATTTAGGAGGAGTTTTTTAATAAGGCACAAGAGCTCACCCAGCAACAGCAGTCTAGTTGCTACGGTAGACCATTTAAACATTAGAAACTGTAGAGCATTTATTTAGTTTACTCCTAATGCCTGTAACTTACTGAGTATATTGCCAGTCTGACTCTTTATTGAGAGCGTGCTATTTTTGTCTATTAGGCCTATCTGAGACGTTACCTTATACAATTTTAAATTTCCCTGTCACTTACTGTACAAACATTTTACTGAGACACCTGAAAGTTTTAAGTCTTTCATATGAAGCCACACAGCATTCATCTTCCTTTGTCTCTTTCTTATCCCCCACTTCTTCTTTTCCGGTTCTCCCATGCCATTATCTACTCTTCAATCACCAGCTTAATGACCATTTTAATTATTAATACCCACAGCCACCCTGTGTGTGTTTGCGGGGTGTGCGAAGGCAGCTAAGTGGATGGATGATGAGTCTTTGTTTAGAGCTCTATTGATAAATGCAGGCGGTATCGCTGCCAAACACTTCACTTTTTATTAACAAGAGATGTCAACATCCTTATTAAACATTCATATGAGGGCATCCTCTCTGCACTCATCTCACTGCACCATCTCATTCACTATCTGTTTTGCTTTAGAGCTATAGTAATTGACCTGTGGTTCTTTATCACCAGTGTGGTCTCACTGTGCTTGTCCAGAAGGACCAATTAGCTATTCATTATTATAGGCTAATGCACTGTATTTAATCATATCACAGAGATAGTTAGATGACTGTCCGTCTGTATGAGTCCTTTCATTAAGTCATTGCTACCATCTAAAATCACCCGGTTAGCAACTTATTGTCTTTTCGCTGCTTCCAACAAATCACCACTTCCTCCTCGGGGAGGCACGCAGGGACCAGGCCGGGCTCTGAGCATCTTTCAACCCTCGCCTCCTAGGGGTTAATCTCCTAGGGCTCCCCGCTTGTCCCCCAGACAGTCCGCCAAACAGGCACTTATACTTTAATCGGCAAGGAAGTGGGAACTGGTGAAACCCTTTGTTGGCAATGACAGTGATCTAAGGTTATCTGCAAGTCTTCACAAGGTGTCCACACACTGTTGCTGGTATTTTGGCCCATTCCTCCAGCAGATCTCCTCTAGAGCAGTAATGTTTCGGGGCTGTCGCTGGACAACACAAACTTTCCGCTCCCTCCAAAGGTTGAGATCTGGAGAATGACTAGGCCACTCCAGGACCTTGAAATGCTTCTCACGAAGCCACTCCTTCGTTGCCCGGCCGGTGTGTTTGGGACCATTGTCATGCTGAAAGACCCAGCCACTTTGAATGGCTGGGTCAAACATTTAAATGAGGTTTTCTTATTTATTATATAGTTATTTATTTTTCAAACAGGTGCACGCATTAACCTTCATGAGTAAAGATTTCTACTTCTGTTATTAATAACTTGTGAATTGACGCAACATTTTAAAAATATTACTTAACCACGACGATGAAGAATGTCCACAACATTCAACCACAAAACAGTAATTGTGGTTCAGGACTGGGAGATGTTTCATTGGTATTTACATTTACAGTACAATACAGCAATTCCTAGTTTTCAATGAACACTTTATAGCATCTGTGACTGGCTATACATATGTACTCAGCGAATATAGTGTACACACAACTACAAACCATTTTTGAATGTATCTAAATGTAATATCCTGTTAACATAGAGACAATTCTTTTATGGCCACTGAAAACCCAGTCCAATAAAATCCTTGCATCGATGCAATAAAATAAGCAAACAAAAATATACCAGTGCTTCCATCTCTAGAAATACCCCTTCAGTATTTCCGATAAGTGTTTACAGGGTGGTATGAGAAGTGATATGCTGGTCAACTGATTTTGCTATATATGTTTGCGCAGTAACTTATTATGTCTCAAAAATATCCAAAGAGAGCTGTCAACAAAGCTTTGTTACAAAAAGATAGTTGATTCAAGACAGTAAAGGGGAGGATTTGAGATTTAACAGGATAATTAACCTTTAGGAGGTCATTACGGAGGAATAAAAGACTCATTTTGCTGGAAATGTCAATGGTATAACATTTGCAGCAAAGAAGCAAGCACTAATGACCGAGACCTTATCCAAGAGAAGTATTCTTTCTCCTGTAACACTTTCACTCGCTCTAATTGTCAGCCCCATAACTTCTTCCTTTTCTTCAGATTTTTCACCATTATTTACTTTTTCTTACTTGGGCTTTGTTCTAACGTTCTGCCACTTCTCTGTTCTTCTTTGAGAGTCATCTCTACTTACGTTTTTGAAATTAAATCACAATTCCTCACATTAAACTTCCTGAATGTGATGTATTTGAAAAGTGTTCAGTACCACAATGCGCCAGTCACTTGATGTCCAGTGGACGATCTGGGCCCTGAAGCAAAGCCAGTTAGAAAATATAATGGAAATAAAAATAAAAAGTTTCTTACAATCACATCAATGTTTATTCTAGACTTTCCAAGTAACTCTCAAAACCTTGTGTTGATGCATAACTTTGTGTTTCAATCTTCTGGTTATTATCTGATAGTCTATTCTAGTTAACACTTTAACCCTCTGGTACTCCACATTTGTGGTCATAATGACTAGCGACAATAATCATTTAATAATTGTGTTTTTAATTAAATGAATGTACTGTAACTCATATATATTTTCTTTTTTGATAGATTTCATGGTATCCACCTTATTCTTCACATAAAACTGTTGTTGCTATTTGTAAATTTTATTTTTATGGGTCTTGCTTCCCATCTGATTGCTTCCAGCTCGTTTTAGCTGTACAAAACGGTTCATTTTGCTGCTTGATGCTGCAAATTGGGTTGCCTTACCATATTATTTCACTCTCTTCCTAATTATGAACACACTGGTTTGTAATGAAGACAGATTGCCCGTTTAATGCACGTTGTTATTCTTCTTGAACCGGAAGTCTTACCCATTGGCTTACTTCCAAGTTTAGGAAAAGGGTGAATAGAAATTTTTTTTTTTTTAATTTTGAACCATTTATATATATATATATATATATATATATATATATATAATATTAGAAATTGCATTTTGCACACAGCCCTGTTTTGTGGCCTACACTGTTTAAGTTTGTTCGGATGTGACGGGGAATGGCGTTTATAGTATTAACATTTAAGTAAAGGTTTAATATAATATGTCAGAATAATTGTGATCATTAATGTTCACTATTATCGTTAGCATTAGCTTTATATAAATACTAAAAAACGTAGGCTACACATTACATATGAACATACAAACTAACTTTTAAATAAAACAGAAACAAGATAAACAGTTTGTATGAAAATAAACTTCTTGATGCTTGAAGACACTTAATCCCTTCTCTGTATGGTGATATCAGCATTTTTCTTTTCAACGGCTCTGAGGATGACGAACTCTTGGGGCGGGGCTAAGCTACAGCTGTCAATAATTCCCCAACAGCCAATCAGAATCAATTTACTAATCCTTTTCCAAAATTCCACCTGTCCTGAACATCGTGTTAAAAAAAAGAAGAGAGAAAGCATTTTATTACACATACAGTAATTTAACCCCTTCATTTATTTATTGATTGATTTATTTTCATAATTAGCTCTGTGTTAGTCTACTGTCACACCAGTTCTTTTGTTCTCTCTTGCTGGGTATGTGTGACACTTCAGCCTATAGGAGGCTAATTGGCCAATGGCATTTAACACACTGTTCAGAATGAGATAATGAAATCACTGTGGGATACTGAAACACGAAAATAGCAGATGCATGCTGGGAGTAACACCTTTGGGTCTGACATACCCTCTCTACCACCAATCAACAAAGAGGGGCATGGTACAGGTTCCCTCCTAACTTTCTTTAATTATTTACAAAATATCCCAGAATCTGAAACTGAAATCACGTTTGGCCATTTCCGTCAATCAGAGTGTCCAGAATCTAATTTTGCATGCACTGGTTAACAGCATTACATTTACACTAGTTAATACAGCTGATGCTTTTAACCTTTTCCAAGTGATTTACAGTTGAGAAATACAAAATAAATACAAAGTTTAAGACATTGTTCAGATTAGTGCAAGTTAGACAAGGAGGGATTATATTAGCATGCAGTCAAATTTTGACTACAGAGACAAGTTTTCTTCCGTTGCTTGATAACTGTCAGGGATTCGCATTCCTTGTGTGACTGGGAAGATCATTGCACCAGTAAATGTTCTGGAAAGGGATTTCTCTGTGAAGGTACTGCTAGGCGTCTGGGATTTGGGTTGGAATCCCACCTGGGTTGTATTTGAAGGACTAAAAGCCCAAATCAATTAATAGTGAACACAAAGCCTGCAAGAGAAGTGGCTGAATAGGCAGGGGTGTCCACACTCAGTCCTGGAAATATCTAGGTTGTCTTGTAAGATCTTTATTCCAGATGTGTTTAAATGGGGTTGGGATTTCTGAGGTAAAAGTAGCACATTATGCTGCCAAGCTCTGCTTAGTATTTCAGGGAAAGAAAATCCCGATTTATCTATGTTTTCTGTGATAATCCAAAAGCCAGTAGGAAACCCTGTTGCTGTAAAATCTCTCATTCTCATTAAAATTAGTGTCATCCAGTTGTGTTGTGTGCTGAAGTCTTTCCTGCTAGTCTTGTAGGAAGAACTGGAACATATTCATAATTTACTCATATTCTGGCACTAAAACGAAGACACTTCCGCGTTTACAGGATCCTCTGGGTTACCGTGTGCCATGTGTATTATATGTTAAAGTAGGCTATATATTATTATATTTCAGAAAAATGTTCATTATATATGTATATATCACTGAAATATATTCATTTATATTATAGACATGTTAATATTTGTAAAATGTTCACTATGTGTATATGTACACACAATAAATATACACAAAAACATATTATGCAAACAAAAACTTGCATTTGGCATGTGATTAAACGCAACGGATTGTTTGACAGCACTCATTTGAAATCATTAGTTTACCATTATAATAATATATAATATAATATGTTTTGCACCCATTCAAGTGCATTTAACTTAAATAGGTGCAAAGTATTAAACATTATATAAAATTTACACTTTTGTATTTTATTCAATATTAATATTATTCCAGTAATAAATACCTTTTTTTTTTAAAGCATCCATTACAAAGGTCAACGTGTCTTCAATTTTCATGCATGCTTCAAAAAGTGCAAAGGACACTGTGAAAGTAATCCGTATGAATCGAGCGATTTATTCCATGTCCTCTGAAAAGATACAATCACTTTGAATGATGAACAGATCTCGGTGTAGTTTACCCTTTGAACCTTCAGTACACTATAACTGTGTGTGTGTGCTGTATATGCACTTGAGCATGCTCTAACGCTTTCCTTTCGCCACAATATGTGAATTAAAACAAGTTAGAAACATTAAACATTAAAACGGAGTGATGAGAACAAATCCTGACATATATTTCTGCATGTACACAGGTATACAGATGCAGATCAAATATTTACTGCTTTCCTCACTCGGAGGCTCTCGAGGCTCCAGCAGAAATACGTTTACTGTGTTTTCATACTGAATTATTGAATTGGAGTTTGAAGGTAACCTCAAAGCAGATTTCTCTTCTCTGTGTATGCCGGACATTTTATTTAAAATTCATTTTCTGAGAATATTGTTAAGTTATAAGTTTACATGGTTTTGGAACAATATTAACAAGCTGCCAACACTTTCTGAACTGAAACATAGCAGTCCAGATAGATATGGGTTGAAAATGTTGTGATTTGTTTATATTGTTGTTCTTTAGACTCACAATTGTGAAATAATAGTCTGTATTGTGAGATATAAACTCACAATTGTGAAAATAAAAATTATTTTATTTTAAATAATGTTGCAGAAAAAAGCTTGTTGCAGTTTTCACAGTTCTGACCTTTTCCCCATCATCGTTTTTTTAGTGTATACCTAGAAATTCAGATTTTTCTTCTTTAGTTTAGTTTGTTTCATGAGACGAAAATTCAACTGGAATTGCAAGGGAGAAAAAGTCAGAATTTTGAGACTAAATGTAAATGAATTATTTTTAACTTGTTTTATTTTTTGCACTTTGTTAATACAGTATGTAGAAATAATGAGGTTATATTACGTATATGATGATAATAATAATATTACAATATATAATTTTGTATATTACTATGTAATAGAGATTTTAAAAATCTCTCACAATTCCTAGCTTACAATGTAATTGCAATTAGAAAAAAGTCAAAATTGTGAAATAAAAATAAAATAAAATTTGTATGATTATTTTATTATTATTGCAAAATAAATGTAAATAAAAATAAATGATTTGTGTAAAATGCAAAATGAAAAAATAAAATAAATGATTTGTATAAAATGCAAAATAAAAATAGAATAAAAATGATTTGTGTAAAATGCAAAATAAAAATAAAATAAAATAAATGATATGTGTAAAATGCAAAATAAAAATAAAATAAAAAATGATTTGTGTAAAATTCAAAATAAAAAAATAAAATAAATGATTTGTATAAAATGCAAAATAAAATAAAAAATGATTTGTGTAAAATGCAAAATAAAAAAAAAATAAAAAATAATAAAAAAAAAGCAAAAAAAAAAAAAAAAAAAAAAAGATTTGTGTAAAATGCTAAAAAAAAAAAAAAAAAAGATTTGTGTAAAATGCAAAAAAATAAAATAAATAATTTGTATAAAATGCAAAATAAAAAATAAAATCTCTCACAATTCTTAGCTTATAATGTAATTGCATTATTAAAAAAAGTCCAAATTGTGAAATAAAAAGAAAGTAACATTTTTATGATTATTTTATTATAATTGCAAAATAAATGTAATCAAATAAAATATTAACAAATTCTTTCAGCTGTGAGTTTTTATTTGACAGTCCAGACTCTATTTCTCATTTGATGCAGTACACTCTTAAGAGGTGCTTAAATGTTATTATTATATATAATCTATTAGAATCTATATCATCTCATATATAAGAACCATTTTTGGTAACCATTCAGTCCAGGGTTCTTCAAAGGACCATCTCTTTCTTACCTTTTTATAATCTGAAGAAACTTCTTTCGCCACAAAGTAGCTTTTGCGAAACAGAAAAGGTTCTTCAGATCTTAAAGGTTCTTTATGGAACCATTGGCATCGCGAAGCACCTTTATTTTCAACAGTGTATCAAAGATGAATCTTGCCATTCTAAGAAAAGTCCAAATTGTGAGATGATGACAAGTAATTGTGAGGCAAGATGAGTCTGAATAGTGAGATCTGCTCCTGCGGCTTATTGAAAGCGCTCTGCTTCACAGTGACTGAGGCTGTCTGAGAGGAGATGTGTTCCTGATCTCCACAGGGGCCCGTCAGACAGTGTTTGGACCCCAGAGGATCCTGTCAGCAGAAAGAGCTCCACAGGGTTGGAGGTCAGCAGGAATGACAAGCGTGTCTCGCTGAGAGGCATTCTGGGACATTTGCCCTTCTGCAGAGTGAGGAAGAACCCCTGTCTCCACTCAGATACACACATCTGCGTCACAACACCAATAAAGGTGTCCTAGTCGCCTACATTCCTCCTGAATCCACACACACATACACATAGACAAAGATGTACATGTATAGATCCTATATCTGTGACACTCCACCGACTTCTTCAAGAGTCCTGGAGACGTCGTTCTCCTCGTTTCTTCTGGATTCAGTCAGTCTCAGTTTGTTCTGTTTCTTCATAAAGTCCACAAAAAAATATATCAACTTCAACAACCGTGTTAAGAATCTAGCTTCTTTGTAAACTTTTGAACTTGTTCATTTGTGTAAATTGATTCACTTTTATTTATTATTTGGTGTAAATTGCATGACATTTGCTTTTAAAATAGCTTAAATGATGCTGTACTACTGTGCGAAACTGATATTGAATCTAAAGTATTCAGCCAAAAACACTAGTAAACATTTCCATTTATTCAACTAAATGAGTTACACACACACACACACACACTCTCTATACATACAAACATATATATATAAAGTTTAAATTTACAAATAAAGTTAATAACAAAATTAGTCCTGACAGTTTATAAATGGCATACGTTGTGCTTATTAATATGTTTTACTAAAGTAAATAGTTACCACTTTAAGTATCTTTTTAGCTTTGTCTGTGTGAAAATACAACTCACCCTTAAATAGAAGAATGTGTGATTGTTTTAATGAAAGAGCGCAGCAGAATACCCAGAGCCTTTTCTCATTAATGAGGGTTGTTTCAGGTGGAAATGTCACGCCGTGGATCTCAGTCACGCATCAGAGATTTTACTTTCCTCTCCTGTCCATCATGCTGACAGCATTTTTATTTTTTCTATAGAATTTGCAATCCCATGTCCATCTGTCTCAGCATCGACTGACAGAATGTCAAGAATTCAATCAACAAAAGCTACTCCTAGTGTGTGAAATTAACATTGTGTCGTAACAGAGCAGTTCTTCTTCGGTGTTGTTTATAGCCACGAATATGTATTTATTAGCTATGACATTTATTCAAAGAGAAGCAAAATAACTTAAGTACCTTTTATATATATATATATATATATATATATATATATAACTAATAACTGAAGTTAAGTGCAGCTGTCAGTACTCCGGGACTAATAACTTTCTTTTTCGTTGACTGTACACTATTATTCGTTCTTTTGGATATTTTTACTTTTCATTCGTTACCCTGAAGCTGTAGTTTGGGGATTGACTTTTGTTTTTTGGAGCTTATTATTTCCTCCTAGTGTTTGGCCAGCCAAGGAGACAGGGAAGGTCTTTATATTTTTCTTGTAACTTTATTTGCTAGTAAAGTTAATGCCTTTAACCCAGTTAGTCTCTCGTTTTGTTTGTTATTTTGGCCAGATCCCCATCTGAAGAGATGCTTCCCGCCTACTCAATGTACAGTAAATAATAATAAATCTGTTATTTTGTGGAAATTTATTTTGTGTTTATTTGAGCTGGAACAGGAGAGGGGCTAAACTTTCTTTTACCTCTTCACCAGCCTTGCCAACCCTAGACTGACCGGGTCGTGACATCAGATTAGCAGGAAGGATGCCTTATTTTAAAAAAAAAAAACAACAAACAAAATAAAATAAAAAAACAGTATACAGCATGCATAAGTTTACTTAGACTGGTGTAATGACACTCATAAGAATAAAAATTTGAAAATAACGCACTAATACTAAATTAGCACAAATAACTACAAATACAGCTGCAAGGGTCTTTTCATATAAAGTTTAATGTCAATCATCAGCATATATCTCATGTAAAAACGGTTTTATGGTTCACATATTAATATAAAACACGATAAAAGTCAAATTGTTAGAGTCCAAAGTGCTGGTCAGAAAACCATCCTCAAAAAATGATCAGAGAATGAACCGTGACATTTCTGACACGCACTAAAAATGTTTCTTAAAACAGATACTTTGTACCAACCCCAACTACTCTCCAGACCAGCAGAAATGAACATTGTGGGGAATAACAATCTTTACTTTTTAATGTCATATGATGTCCACTGAATGCAATGAACCAAAACCTGCTTTTCATTCAAAAATATACACTGAAAGCGTGAGCTACTGTGTGTTAGTCGTCTCAGGCTGCTCCTCGGCTCTCTCTCTGGAGAAATAGCTGCTGTGCTGGAACTTGATGACTTCATTTCCCCAGCTCGTCCAGTCGCTCTGGAGGCTTCGGGCAAACAGCTCTAAACACTTGGGCTTGGGCCTAATGTAGGGCTTTAACACAGCTGTAGTACGACAGAGAAAGAGTCAACACCAAAGCTATAAATCAGCTGCTGTTTATACCAAAAAACCTTTTTCTGTCCAATCTGTGCGCGGAGGCCAAACACCAACATCAGCGAACTACAGATCGATTACAAATAAATAGCAGTAATAAAAACAATTGGTATTTTTTATTAATAAAAAAATCTAACAAAATAAAAAATGTTTTGTGTAAAATCCAAAATAAAAATAAAATAAAAAATGATTTGTGTAAAATGCAAAATAAAAATAAAATAAAAAATGATTTGTGTAAAATGCAAAATAAAAATAAAATAAAAAATGTTTTGTGTAAAATCCAAAATAAAAATAAAATAAAAAATGTTTTGTGTAAAATCCAAAATGAAAATAAAAAATGATTTGTGTAAAATGCAAAAAAAAAAAAGATTTGTATAAAATGCAAAATAAAAAATAAAGTAAATGATTTGTGTAAAATTAAAAAAAAAGATTTGTATAAAATGCAAAATAAAAAAATAAAGTAAATGATTTGTGTAAAATGCAAAAAAATTAAATAAATGATTTGTGTAAAAAGCTAAATGAAAAAATATATAAATATAAATGATTTGTGTAAAAAGCAAAACAAACATATAAATAAAATAAATTATTAAAGAAATAAAAAGTCTACTTAAATGACTTGGAGACACTTCATTTTTTCACACTTAAGTGCTCTTTGTAATAATGTCACGTTTAAAGTACATATTAGACAATTATGTTTTTGATAATAATTTATATATATTTTGCTTTAAAAAATATTAAAAAACACTATATTAAATTATTAACTGTAGTATGCTATTCGATATTACATTTTAAAATGATCAAATTTAAATGTACTTAATTGCAAATTCCTTATTACAAATGTGTAAATACAAATATATTTCAGTGCATGAAAGGCCAGTTTCAATAGATATGATATTTTAGTTTTCCATGAATGCACGCCAGTATATTCGGCACTTTAACCACATTTAAAAGGCAATACATTTTAATTTAAATTTGCTATTAAAATGCAATTCATGTAGTTTGCATATTCTTTTAAAGGATAACTTTACTATATGAATAAAAATGATGAGATACAGAAGTAGTGTTTTGTGACGTGTTTGAAGTGTGTGCACCTGATAATGAAGGTTTATGGGAGTGCAGGATTGATGGGACGCTGATGAGGAGCCGCTGCTTTGGAAGATCCTCTGCTTCTGAAGACCTGAAACACACAATGAGCTTCACAACACAAAGAGCTGAGAGAAAGATCATGCCGACGGGACACAAAGTCTGTACCTGACAGATCGGTACCTGCCCAGCACTAGCACTTCATAAGGCTTCTTGTGCGCTGAATCCAGAGGAAACACAAACTCTCCTGCTCGGGTCACCTGCAGATTCAGATTTATACTTTAGAAAAACTAGTGCTGCCAAACAATTCATCACAATTACATGCAAAATAAAAGATTTTTGTTTACATGTGTATATTTATTATGTACAGTATATACAAACACACCCATACAGTAGGGTGTATTGACATGCATATACATTTGTACATTTAAATTTTATATATTTTCAATTTACAGAGGGTGCGGAAAGTATTCAGACCCCCTTAAATTTTTCACTCTTTGTTATATTGCAGCCATTTGCTAAAATCATTTAGAAATGTTTCCTCATTAATGTACACACAGCACCCCATATTGACAGAAAAACACAGAACTGTTGACATAGTTATCATACAGGCATTGCATTTTAAATACTTGTGCTCTATTGTTCCCCCTAAACGTTGTATAACGTGTACCTTCACCCAGAGCCATTCTCCCATCACTTCAACCTCCCAGAACGGGTAGAGCTCTTCTCTGACGAAACGCAGGTGCTTCGCCCGGTTAGTTACCCAGGTAACCACCAAGCATTCTGGAGCCGCCAGCGCCGGCACTGGAAGCTGCTTGAGCTGAGACGACGGCAGAGAGCTGTATCTGTCGATCACAGCAGGATACCACTTCAGTCCACAGCACGTCTTATTACAGCCTTATCACGAGTGTGAAATACACCATACCTGTTGCTTCTTTTGACTGATTTGTTCTCCCATGGTGGATCAAGGACTATAAGGTCGAATTTGTCTCCACCTGCAGTCAAAATATATGCAGCACTAACAGATCAACATAGTGAGGTTGAAGGAAATTGAAGCCATGTTGCCAAATCATCAAACCCACGGGAAGCAAAATAAAAGTGATAATAATAGATTATCAAGACAAATTCTTATTTGATGCCATTGGTATCAGTTCCAAATTCACAAACCCTGTTTATATTAAATACTTTAAGCTCATAGGGACACAAATGTATGTATATTTATATAAAGAGCATATAAATACTACTCAAATGACACTAGCCTTTGAGCCGTTTAGCTGCTTTACATGAAAAACATCATTCTCTATGGTACTGAAATACTACATTAAAATTCAGTGACTGAACTCACTGTTGACAAGCGGATGCATACGTGTGATGTCAGACAGCAGGAAACGGCTGCGGGGCGGCAAAAGATACTTCTCCGTCATCAACGTGACCTCATAAGCGCAGTCAGATGGGTTTTCAGTGATGTATGAGAACAAATCCAGCGATGGGTCCGGATCATCTCTGTTCAGCGTCTGCACTGGTGCCTCCACAGACTCGTCTGTTAACGGGAGCTGTTTGGCCATGTCACACAACGCAGCTAGCCCGCACTCGTGTGATGCCACGGATTGAGAAGGTGCTGCGGCCCAAGCTTCTGTTAAGTATCCACACTGACGCCCAGCCTCCAGAAGAGCCCTAGAGCCCTCCAGAACCACCGACCTGATCTGAAAAAGAATCGAAACAAGGGGAAAAAATTAAATAAAATTGTATGCTAACATACAATAATCAGACCCATGGGAAGCATTCAAATTAAAAAGAGAAGCGGACCGAGAACAGAGCCTTGTGGAACACCTCAAAAGAAAAACTGTTTATGAAGATATAATTTGCCAAAATATGCAGTTTAACTGAATACAATGTGTGCTACATCCCATCAAACAATAGACTTAAAGGAATAGTTCACCCAAAAAAGAAAATTCGGTCATGATTTAGATATATTAAAAAGTTTGCAACCACGCTGTTTTGGATCACCACTGACTTCAATAGTATTTTTATTTTTCCTACTATGGAATTCAACAGCCTGGTTACAAACTTTCTTCAAAATATCTTCCTTTGTGTTCGGAAGAGCAAAAAAAATAAAAAATTCAAGTTTGGAAAGACTGCAGGGTGAGGAAATTAAACATGAAGGTAATAAAAATTAAATAATCTAAAATTTAATAATTAAATAAACATCTTATTTCATCCCGTAATAACTGTTTACGAATTTATGATGATCAAATTGTATACAATACTTTGTTGATTTCTTACACCCAAAACTTAAAGAACAAAAACAGCCAATAATGTCACCTTTCCATGATAAATATGGGCATCTAGCTCTCCTGTATTGAGATCACGCTGCTTTCTCTTTCGTTTCTGCAAATAAACAAAAACAGTGAAGAATCATGCAGCAACCTCCAGAGAACGAGGTCATAATCTAACACATAATATCATATAAGATTACAATATTAAATGTGATGTTAATACGTCTTGTTATTTTTCCGTTTGCCTACCTTTCGTGTTTGCAGATCAATGTTTGTTTGTTCAGCATTGCTAGATTTTGTCAAGATATCTGTGTTTTGTTGAATCTGAACGTGGGGTTTCAGTGTATTAAAATATTCCCTCTTAAAACAGCATTTAAAGTGTTTTGGCTTTTGAAGCGCATCACTGTAAGACAGACAGCGCTGCAGAGCCTCGTCTGTGTGAGAGCAGGAGTCCAGCAGCCAGCCGCAGGAGTCAGCACACACCACAGACATCTACACAACAATCATACACACTATCCCGACGGTTTCACCCCTTCCAACACCTATAGAGACACTTGTCCTTATGGGATACTTTCATCTCATCTCACGTGTGCTCCTAGCTGCTGCTTCTTCTAGTAAGGTTTGACTGCCGGGTGCAAGCCAGCTTTCGGTGCATTACCGCCACCGACTGGACTAGTGTGTGGAGAGTCAATAAAATCGTTGTAGAATATATTTATTGTACACATTTATACATTTTATTCAGTAAAATTACGTCTTTTTATTTAAAATAATTATTTAGTCACGTACATAAAATTATATTACAAATAAAAATATAAAAAATAAAATCGTTGTTTAATATCCCCACAAAAACTGTTTTTTTTTCAAACAGTTATGTTTTTTGTCATTTTAATTTATTAATTGGTCTTTGTGAATTAAAAGATGTGAAGTCCACAACAGTATAATAATACATTTTAAAAGTGTCTTAAATAATCATGATTTCTTCTTGTCTGCATCAGTTTTTTTTTTTTTTGTGATCATGTATCAATGTTTCAATCGAAATATTTTACAGTACATTTCTTTAGGCTACAATTAATTCAGTTTATTTGTTAAAGCCCTAAATAGTTATTTACTTAATTCTACAACATTAAATAATTTAAAATTATTTTTTTTCTTTGAAAAAAGTGTGTCGACTCTGTTACCACGCCATATTTTGCCGTTAAATTGTCTCTCAGAATTGTGTACGTTACAGGAAATGATGTCAGTTTCACTCACTGATAAGATCTGAAGCACTGAAAAAGTATCTGCAATATCAAAAAGAAAACAGAATTTATTACTGATCTCACATTGGGTTATTTAAAGCTCTTTAATCATGTTTTCATTAGTGTCATGTGTTCTTAGCATTTATGCCAGTAAGCGGAGGTTTTGGAAAAAAATTAAATAAAAAGGTCAACACTATTGTCTCCACACATTTAATTCATTAAAATAATGTATTGTTATCTAAAATAATTATTTAGTCATGTACTTAAAACAATATTAATGTTAATATGTTAATCCAGCTAAAACAGCATATGCTGGTTAGGTAGGTTTTGGAGATGGGATCCCTGATAGCACACGTACATCTAGGAGACATCTATTTGATATCTATCTGCATTTACATCTGGAAGACATATTATGGATTGTTTGCTCATCTGCAATAGGCTATTGGACGTCTCCTTTTAGATGTCAAATAGACGTCTATTACATGTCTTTAAGATGTTTATTATTTAGAATGCATGTAAAACTGACATCTGTAAGATGTCTGCCAGATGTTTGTAGACAGCAGATGCTTTCCAGATCTTTAACAGACATCTTGCAGACTTATGTGTGCTATCTGGGATGCTGGTCCTTTTGCTGGTTCACTAGGGTGACCCATATGTGCTATTTTCCCAGGATGCATCCTGGCCAGGATTTCTATATTGCCTAAAATATCTAGGTTTTGCCTGTGCAGACCGACTGGTGTATGACATCAGTTCCTTATGTTTCAAAGACGTTCTGGAGGTATTTAGAATACAGCAAAATAGAAATCTGGGCCAGGATGCATCCTGGGAAAATGGCACATATGGTCGCTCACTCTAGTTTATGCTGGTCACGTGCTGGCAAAGGACATGGTAAGCAGGGTCAAACTAGTTGATTCCATAAAAACAGCTAAAAAACAGCTAAGACCAGTCTGACCTGCTAAAAATAGTGGCCGAAACCACTTCAAAATCCGCTTGGGAGTGCAGAAGCAAAAATAATTTCTGCTTCTTTGTATGGTACTGATTTTTTTGGATTTCTTAGCAGTCAGAATGAGATCTCACTAAAGGGGCCTAGAAGAGGATGTACTGTATGCGTGACAGCAGGCTGAGTAGGCCATATATTTCAATGCAATGGAAAAACAACAGGAGACAGAGGCAACCGACGGTGTCCAATAGGGTCATCTGTAGCTTAAAAAGTAGAGAACTACGCTGAAATTATATAGTGAGGTGTTTACAAGTTACTGTCCTTTTGTGGAAAGTGCAGCTGTTAAGAGTTTGTAATCTTGGGGTGAGACTGAGATATGAAAGTTCTCCCTCCCTTTTTGTTGCACTCTGCAGCAAACTGTGGTTTCTATTTGACTGTTTGACCTGTTTAACCCCCTCAATGAAAGTTTACAATGACAAGTCACAATGACAAAAAGTCTGTGGATGGCCCTGCACACACACACACACACACACACACACACACACACACACACACACACACACACACACACACACAAGTAACTCAAGTGTAATTCAACTTTCTTGTGAACATAATGATAGCACATACTGTCAGGATGGCAGCTCTCCGTTGCTATGCGACAGAAGCGGTAATCGGGAACACCTGGTGGCGCAATTAAAAAATCATGCAAAGGCAGAGCATCACAAGCACTTCGAAGGGTTCTTTGTGCACTTTAGAGGCGTGACCTTCGAAGTGCGCGCACTCCACTTTGCGACACAGCTACAGGCAGGTGTGCTGAAGCAGGGTGGAAATAAACTTTGCAGGAGAGTGGGTCCCCAAGAGCTGGGTTGAAGACCTCTGGTCTAGAGAGACTGGATCAGCATAGTTGTAAAATTGCTCTGTATCAAGGCTGTCCAAACACGGTCCGGTAGAGCTTAGCTTCAACTCACCTCAACACCGGCATGGAAGTTTCTAACATGCCTAAGAGCTTGATTACCTGCTTCGGGTGTGTTTGATTAGGGTTGGATACCGGCCCTCCAGGACCGAGTTTGGACACCTCTGCTCTGTATGAGGAGGAGATGTAAGAAAAAAAACTTGTAGGATCAGGTCTATGGGAAAAGGTAGGAGGGACTGCTTCTATAATAAAGAAGCTGCAGAAAGCTGATATTTTGAATAGAAACACTGAAAAGCCCTCAGAGATATGGTCCCAGCTTGCTATAGATTTACTGAATGATACCCCCAAAAAAGCGTACGTGGGTATGGGAGAGCTGGAGGAGAGTCTGGCTGCAGAAGCTGTGGGACAAGGATATCATCAAAACGGGACGGAAGAGATGGAGCCAGAAAATCAAGGATCAAAAAACAAATTGCGAAAACACCCTACAGATTCATTTGGCCCAATCTTCACAAACATTTCTTCAAAACAAAGATGTTTAACACAAATTTTACACGCTCCATTTTGCTTTGTTTTCTGCAAAACTGTTTTACAAAACTTCCAATCTCACATACTGGATGGATAGAATGAAAATTTTTCTCTGATGATGGACAGATTACAGCAGTTTCTCAAGCCTGGTTCCGCAGGGCGGCCCCCAACACTGTGTGTCTCCCTAATCTGACACACCCAATTAAGGAAGATGCATGATTTGTGAGGAGAGTCTTGTGTATTTTAGCAGTAAAATATAGAAACGATATTGTCATACTAACAAGAGAATGTAAATCATGGAAGCAATTAACATACTGTATTGTCTGTTATATTAGTCTAAAAACTGAGCATTTGAGTATTTGATACAGTACAGTACTTTCAGTGCCCTGTACACAGTAAAATACATCCATAAAATTTACGGTAAAAAAAATGGCAGCTGTAGTTGCCAGAATAAAACCGTGAAAAATACAGTAACAATATTTTTTTGTTTTATGTTAAATGTACAGTTAAATAATGTAATTTCTATTAATAAACCATAATAACTGATACAATGTTAATATACCAAGCTATTAAAGTACTGAAATCTGTTTTGTATCTTTGAAATGCACTGATAACTACCAAATGAAGGTGGTGATGAGAAAGCCACATGATGAACCAAAGCCAATCACAAGCAGCTTTTAAGCATGAACTTGTTTAGAAGGAGCTCAGTGTCATTCACACAAACACTAATTCTGGGAATGTCCGTTTACGGTGTTTCCCTGTAAATTTAACAGGAATTTACCATTTACCAAGTTTTTACTGTAGCATTTCCCCCCCCCTGTTTTTACCATTAAAATCACAGTCATTTCACAATATCACATCTTTTAGCAGAAATAAACTGCTGCAGAACTGCTAGGTGTCTTTAAACATGTAGTTAAATATTTGATATAAAAGGAACGTTAACATAATTACAATATATTTTAAATTAATTATTTCCTAATTATATAGATTATGAATACAACATGTATTTATAATGTGTATAATAAAGCAAAGATATATGGTTTCACAGAGGTCCCAGAATAACAGTTTGAGCAGAAAGAATCATGCACTGTTTGATATTATAATATGCCAGCGCATTTGTTTTGTCTCAAGCTGCACACCAGTAATGTTTTTTTCTTGTTGTGAGATGACGTGTTAGATGACTTAAATGTCCTAATTAGTCATAAACTAATAAAAGCCATCCAATAATAAAGAAATAAATGCAAACACAGTTCATACTCCAGGCCAGTAGGGGGCGGGGTTTGTGCTGTGAGCGTGAGCGCCAAACGTCATCAAACGTCACCGAAGAACTAAGGATGCTGCAGAAAGACGGAATTCGGGTTGATAGTCCTGGCGCGAAATCTTTAAATTCACACACTTCAGAAAATTAACACGTTACACTTGAATATTTTACAGGATTTTAGACCGTTGAACAACAGACAACAAATCTGAACTTGAAGAGAAACATGTCAGAGACGAAGCGGTGAGTTGCGGGGCGTTTTATTATCATGTGTCAGAGGTCGGTGGTTTGGCGGTGATGTGTGACGAAGCGAAGATGACCGAGACCGGAGCGGAGAGAGACCGGGGCATGAAGCCGCGGAGGTCGGTGTGTGTGTATGACTGCAGACCGGAGAGCAGCTCCGCGCCGCCGCGGACCATCGACATCACGGAGGCGGACTACAGCGGCTTCCTGCAGACTCTTAGACAGGTAACACCGCCCTGTTTACCAGGGTAACATCATAACACCTCCGCAGTATCATCTCTGAGAACATAAAAAACTAGTCCTGGAATAGTGAAAAGAGACAAAGCAAACATTTAGCATTTTAATACCTGCATAACACTTAATCTTTTATAACAAGAGACTGTGACCAAATATATTCAATCTTGATTTTTGTCAAATCTTGACAAGATGATGTTTTTGGTTTTTTTAGGTGAAAAATTGCTGTTTTTGACACATGAATAAAAAATAAATGTCTTGCAGTACTACTACAAATGAGCGTATAAAACAAATATCTTTAACAGAGACTCAGTGTGGAGCATGCCTCCAATTCCCTCCTTACCAGTTTACCAGGGTAAATACATCTCTGTTTGAAACCTGGCCAGGTTCAGTTCAGATGTGTCATGGGTTTATTTTAATTTTAGGAGTTTTCACTGTCGACAAACGAGACTTTTGTCATCAGCACGACAGACCGAGGAGAGATCGACGCACAACTTTACAGTAAGAGCTCAAAAACATTTTGCTTGTATAAATATGTTTTTTATTTATTTATATATATATATATAATAAAATTTTTTACCTGTAAAAATTGAAATTTATTTATTTATTATTTATCAATGTTCTATATTTCGTTTACAGGTTTACATCCTAAAAATGCTCAATGTATTTCCTTTTTTTTTTTTTTTTTCAACATTAGGAGCTCTGAACATTTTTAAAATGCTTCATATTCATTCATTTCATCTATTTTAATTCTTCTAGTTTTGTTGTTTTTAACTATAAATAAAATATAAATAAATTTTTATGATAAAAGAGAAACTAATATTTAACGTAAAAAGTGAAAAAATACTGACGGGTTCATTTTGTCGCTCAAAGTTACGCGTATGAAAATGTAAAAAAATAGTAAATGTCAATTTTTACTTTTCCTATAAAAACTTAAAAAGCTGTACGTTAAGATTTTGTAAAACTAAATTTTAAATTGACTTAATTAGTTCTTTGCAGTTAGGGTTAACCCATTTCAAAACAATATAAATATAATATTTATTTGCATATGTAATTTTTTTGTATACAGTTTTTAAATATCTTTAATGATTTCAAAGCAGAATCTTAATTTGTATTTGTTTTCAGCTGAAATCATTTGAATGTAGCAGTATGAGGAGTTGAAAACTGTTTTCAATCTTGTCACTCCTTCAGAAGGGTTTAAATGATGCACTGATGTGGATCTGTGTGTGTTTGGATGCTACAGAGGAGCTGGTCGATGGGAAAACCCTGCACCTGTTGAAGTCTGTGGATCAGAAGCTGAATGTGGCGACTGAAGAGCGCATTGAGTTTCTGCCACACTACCATACCCTGGTGCAGTGTGGCATGTACGAGTACTACGCCAGCGAAGGACAGAAGGCTCTGCGTAAGTCTACACGCTCGCCTCTGTCATGCTGCTGCGCTTGAACACAGCGCCGGTCTGATGAGCCGTGCCTCTCTCTGTTGTGTTGCAGCCTATGCCCTCGCTGAGCTCATCGATAACGCGCTGTCAGCCACGGCAAAAAACACAGGAACCAGGAGAATTGAGATCAGACTGGTGAGAATTCAAACCATTGTGAATTTTCTCAATGTTGTTGTTATCATTCTAAAGGTAGTACTTGCGTAAAATTAAAATAACTGTCAAATGTGTTTTATTGGACCATTTTTTTAAAGAGTTTAACTGATTTATTTAAAAAGTATCACCGAATGGCATTTTTTCCCTTGTGTACAGCTGAAGTGTCTTTTATAGCCTTTTGTTAATTGTATGCCTTGTGTATAGGGATCACCATGAACATAGCATTGATGTTGGTATGCCGTTTAAAAGCGAATACAGAAATGAATTATGCTGTGTTCACACCAGATGCGAATGAAGCGTTAAGCGCGAGTGATTTATGTGTTAAGTCGACGCAAAGACCTGATTAGACACCCTGCGGCGCGAACGATGCGGAGCGAATTTTCAGCCTCATTTTTATTGCACGTATTGCACATTGACCAAAATACAAGTCTCCCTAAAGCAGATGTGTTGCTCTCTCTGTGTTTTCCAGCTGTTTGATGAGTCTCAGGGAGGACCTGCTGTTGTGGTGATGGATAACGGATGTGGAATGACATCTAAACAGCTGAACAACTGGGCCGTTTACCGTCTATCCAAGTTCATACGAGAAAACGGCATAAAGAGGTGCGCTCTTCAGAGAGAGCCTTTGCTGTTTCTATGCTGATTGATAAAAATGCAATTAGCCACCTCAAAACAATGCATAATTCTGGTCATGCAAAGAAGATTAATCACATCCAAAATAAGTTAAAAAAAAAAACATACATAATACAGTACGTGTGTATGTATGTGTATATGTGTATATATATATATATACACCGAGCACACACATATATTGTGCAGACAAAAACTTATTTTGTATGCAATTAATCTTTTGACAGCAGTAGTCAAAAATGTGAAATTGTATCTAGCTGAACTCTATTGATCGTCTGATGCTAATTTACATGGTCTCATGGAGCTTGCCTTGATGAAACCGTCAGCTGTGTTCCTCTTCTCTGTTGATGATGTAGTAAAGAAAGCGGTTATGTGCGGCCGGATCCAGTTCCACGCAGTCTGAACAGTGACATCTCGTATTTTGGAGTCGGAGGCAAACAGGCTGTGTTTTACGTCGGCCAGTCTGTCAGAGTACGTTTGCATGTAGTTTGTCACACTTGTAACACATCTGCTGTATTCAATTGTGTTACTCTTAGTGAAAACAGAAGTGCTTTCTTCTAACTCCGCTTAATATGCTATAGTATATTTTTAATTTGAAGTATATTTTTGAGCATTGATTAATATGGGTATTCATATGGATTTAATCTTACAAGGTCTTTTTTTACGTTTTTGGTGCATGACAATTGTTCTAGAAGAGCCATATGGGTATAAAGCAGGCCTAAATGCATCTGAACTTAAGACTGTTGGGATATTTGCATTGGAAAACAACATAGAAAATACACAGCACAATTTCCTAGTATGGAAAACCATACTTGGCCACATGTCACGTCTTCCTTCCTGTTTTAGAAATTGTGTGAGCAATGCAAATTAATCGTATTAATCCTGCTGTATTGTATTTGATACACAAATTGTCCAAACGATCAACACGTTGCTAAAAAACCTTTTGTACACAATCTACTACATGCTGTCTGTCGTCTTATTGATAGTTTACACATTTTAACATGTAAATGGTTGCATGGAGAGTCATTTACTCGTTCTCATGTTGGTACAGAGCCTTAAATATAGAAGTCATAAAATACTACATATGAACACTGAATAAGTGTTTCTATGTTCTTCTTTACCAATGCAAATATCTCAACAGTCAGATGCATGGACTTGATTTTTTTTTTTTTAAGTGAACTAGGAAAACTTGAGTGAAAAGTTCAGTGAATTTATGCATAAAACAAGAGCAAATATCTGTCAATGAGGTATGAAAAGGTGTTTTCGAAGCCCTTTTGTTCTGGTTTTAAAGTTATTTGTAAAAATAACTAATGCTCCCCTAGATGTCGCATTGCATTCCAGCGAATTTTGTCCTTTTCTTCTTACTTGGTCTTTAAAATGTGACCTGCCGAACTGTGGTGACTGAACTTTTCATTTAATTCGTTGTGCGTTTCAGATGATCAGTAAACCTGCAGGCTCTCCAGATGTCCATGAGTTCGTCATGTCTAAGGAAGACTTTGAGCGCAAGGAGATGAACAAGGAAGAAATTTACTCGGGCTTCATCAGAAACAGGAAGGTGAGAGAAATTCAGTTCGTCTCGTGTCATTGATGGAGCATGAATGCTATTTTTAATGTGTATGTGTGTGTGTGTGTGTTTCTTTTGGCAGCCTGGCGATTCCTCGCACGTGAACGAGAGTGAGGAGCAGTTTCTGCGGTCCATTATGGTTGAAGAGGAAGGAAAGGAGAGTTTTACTGCAGTGGTCATCACTCGAGTCCAACAGGATCACGTCAGCTTCCTAAAACACAATTTCAGTCTGTGGACCAGAGAGTTGGCGTGCGTCTCATATTTATTAATTTAATCCAAATTAAGCTTGTGAGTGTGTTACAGTACGTGTCTGATTATGATTGTGATGCATCAGAGGTGAAAATACCGTTCGGTTTCGTGCACAAACTGATCGTTTTGTGTCTTAGGATTTCAATGCATTGTCACGAGCTGCATGGTTTAATTTGGATGTGTCCGTGCCTGTTTTTAAGACCATCCATGTGCATTTGATGCTGTTTGTATAATTTCAGGCATACTTACCATTATTATATACATGGAGTTGATGGAAACGACCAGAAAAAAAAGGGAACAAATGACCAAGTGTCCAACATTGACATCCAGGTACATATATGTGTGTGTGTGTGTGTTTGTGTTTGTGCCACTAAATGCATTGGTCATTCAGTTTTCGAGTCTTTCAGTCTTCTTATTTTCTCTGTTAAATCTCAGATCAGTTTGTTTGAGCGCTCTCGAGTCCCCCGTGTGATGAATCTAAGGCAGGTGGATAATGACATGCAGACTCTGTATATCAACTCTAGTGCTTCTACCTTTGAGTTCAAAGCCACCGGCGCAGGGGATTCCTTAGTGGAGGGATTGATCCGTTATCACCCGTTCCTCTACGATCAAGAAACATACCCAGTGGATCCCTATGCATTAGGTATATTCTACAACTGATGCTCTTATAATAGCTTATTCCAGATGGACTGCGGGAATAGCGCGCGTCACTTGATAGCCTGTGTGTTTGTGTCTTAGGTCCTTCGGAGGATGAGGATGAAGATTGTGTAATCTTGAACTCTGAAGCTCGAGGCAAGCGGCCGGTCTTTGAATGTTTCTGGAACGGGCGGCTCATTCCTTACACCACTGTCTCAGAGTAACTTCCCATTCTTAGTTCTCTAAGTCCTTCTCGACTTGTTTTATTTTGAACGTTTCATTATGTGATCGTTGCATTTTATATTTTGAAATGTCCTTTTAATAGGAAGTTCACCTCAATTAATTACACTTTTAATGAAAAGGATGGATCGGTCCGAATTTTGAGTCCTGATAATGCTAAAACACATTTTTGGGTTGCCGTGTTTGCCATGGCTTTTGGGGATACAGTATGACTGCTTTTAAAGAAACAAAGTGTGCTGAAGGCTAATTAGAAATACAAAAAAGTATCAAAAATCACAATTAGTGAAAGAAACATGTGACACAATGATTTGAATATTCTGGTCAGTAATGTGTGTTTGGATATGTGTGTGTGTGTCAGGTTCGAGTGGTGTGCAAGGCCTAAGAAAGCAGGTACAGTGCCGGTGGAGTGCTACAACCGGATATCAGGAGTTCTCTTCGCCAACGACCGATTCCAAGTCAGTACCAACAAACTTACCTTCATGGATCTAGAGCTTCAACTCCGTGACAACAACACCATTTTTACCAGAGTGCACAACGGCCAGGTACGGAAACACACACCTGAGCTCTGAAAGACTCATGTTTAACACTGCTTACGTAAACATGACTGAAGGCCCAGTTCACACGGCCTGTGCTGTTTTATCCAGGAGCTGCGAGTGAGGATTGAGAGGGAGTTTACTAACTGGTTAAAAGACTGTCATGAGCGCCACGATAAGCAGGTATGTGCACAGTCAGTGCGTAATGCGTGCTTTTGCATTTATAAATATTAAGTATTTGGTGAGGAAGATTCACCAAATCAAAGGCATTGCATTTATATTTTGACAGATGAAAGCGGTCAAACTTGTAAAAAAAAAAGGTAAATCGAAGTGTTGCAGTTTGAGCATTTACAGTATCTGTGTCGATGCTGAAAGGACTATGCAAAGGAAGATACCTGTTTCCTAGAGGTGTAAAATTAAGTCAAAAGGAGCTCGTAGGGACTGAGTTACTTCCCAGGTTTGTGACATCACAAGCCCGTAAATGTATACAAACCCCGCCCCCAGGAGCATATGACAAAGGGGGAGGGGCCATGTTGTGCTGATTTAGAGAAGGCGAAGAGGTGCACGTGAAAATATCTTCATATGAAGCAAGACCGAACCCCGTGAACACAATCGAGAGTAGAAACATGAACACTGTATTTATTTGTTTCGTGTTTGCAGGTGATGTTTCAGGGATTTCTGGGTTCGACGACGCGTACAGATGTTGCCACCAAACGGCTTCAGTCGCCCTGGGCTCAGTTTCACACCATTAAGTGGGACGGCAGGGTTTACAAGAAAGGACAATGCGTGAGATTGAGTAGTTTTGGTATTTTCACACTTGGTCATAGACCACACCAGTGAACAAATAACGGATTACTTTTTCGTAGTAACCGAATACGAATTACTGTAAGCAAAATAAAGCTAAACATTCTGTAAGTGTGCGTCATACAGACTGTATACATGTGCCAAGAAAGTCTATGACATGAAAATGTGCATCAGATATTGTATTGTAATCTGTCTTTCACATCTTTAGGTGAAGTCAGTGAAAACAAACCCCGTCTTTGTTGGCTCTATAGTTAAGTTCTTGCTGTACGGGGAGCATGAAGGAGACGTGTACGCCACTGGAGGATATGTCCAGATTGCACTGGTAAGGATCTAGGACCGCACGATTAATCGAATGCGATCGTCATGCACGTCTTGTGAGTGAAACCGGTTCACCATGTGCTTTTAAAAGTTGCATTCATAATTGCAGACGATAAAGTCACGCATTAATGAAACCATTTTGCCGTTTCGCAGCTTGCAATGCGATCTAATTTTGATGAATCGTGTAGCCCTAACTCACACTGAATCAATGCAGTGCGGTCTTATGCTTTTCCTCCGTCTCTGAGTCTGGTTTGAAGTATGGATGCACTTGTATTTTGTCTGATACTGAGGTTATTGTGGTTAAAACACATGCTTTTTTTGGGGTGCAAACACATAGCATGATTCTTTTGAATACTTCTGTCATGCGCAAAAACTATGAACCTATTTTGGCTGACATGTTGTGCATCTCTAGTCGAAAGCATGTAAACGCTGAACGTTTTGAATCTTTGGTATGTTTTTACTACTGTATGTACGTACGTCTGTGTGATTTGTTTTCATAGGAACCAAAGGAGTTGTACGATGAGCTGAAGATCATTCCCATCTCTAAGATCGACAGGCTAGCTGCAGCCGCAGCCATTAAGAAGAAAATCGAGGATGAGCTCGCAAAGTAAGACCTGTCGCCGTAATCTGTGCTTCGGCTTAACAGTAAAGAGAATTAGAGCTTTACTGTGCGTTTGGGAAAACTGACCATCTTCCCATACATAATAATTATAACCATAATATCGTTTATAAATAATAATAATATGCATGAATAACACACAAGTATAAAAATCACTAAATAAAACAATAATTATTTAATAAGTGGTCAAACAAAATCAGTTTTTAATTAGAAAAAATTAGTCTTGTTGATAAAAAGTCTCCTCTTTTAGTCATTGAATTATAGACTTGCATAACTGAGCGCAGTGTGAGACATGGTTAAAAAAAATGTTTTTGCCACCAGACTTCCAGATCAGCTGAGGGTTACGTGGCCTGAGGGAAACGCCTGGGCTGAGAATGACGCTCGTCCGGCCGGCACACCCATGGGTGAACAAACTTGCTCTCATACAAACACACCTTTTATAGTGCAGCACTTACACACTATATCTAGATAGCACTTTTAGCTGTAGCTCAGCATAGCTCATTGAATCTGATTAGACCAGTAGCGTCAAGCTCAAATGACCAAGGAGTTTCAATGTTTTGCCTCTTTTAAAACTTGAATCTTCTGTAGTTAAGTCGTGTACTAAGACCACCGGAAAATGAAAAGTTGCCATTTTCTAGGCTAGGAACTGTACTCCTATTCCAGTGTAATAATCAAGGAACTTTGTTGCCTTAACAAAGTGCTGGGGCGCTGTGTGATATCCTTGCGCTTGCTGCAGCCGTGGTACTGCAGAGAAGTTCCTTGATCCTTTTTGAGCTTGATGCTAACGGTCTAATCAGATTCAATGATCTATGCTAAGCTACAGCTAAAAGTGCTACCGCCAGACCCGGAGATCGCCTGAATGGATTCAAAAACTGTAAAAAAGTTTAACGTTTAAAATTAGACTATTTTTTTACAAAGTGACGTGTTCCTTTGAAGAAACATAAAAAGGAATGTTGCATATAAACTCTTTGACCAGTCCAGCGTAATCTGCAACTCTGGCACTCAAAACAGACACTGAAATCCATTGGCCTATTTGGATCCTTTTAAGGAAGCATTCCAGATATTCTCTCATGCCTGCAGTATCTGAAGAGTTCTGTGTGCCTTTCTTTAAGCCTTGTCTGAGCTATAGAGTGGGAAGTGAGGCTCTTTTCAGTGTGTTTTTATTCACTGCAGGCTGATGAGATCTGACTCATTGATCTTTGGGCCTCGGATAAGTCTGCAGACTGCTGGCATTTTAGATGTGCCCATAGTTTCCCAGAAAGGCTCTAGAGCCACAACCCTGTCGTCACCCTCCTTCCAGCATATTAAAAATAGCTTGTATTTTTATATTAAATATCAAAGCAGGGAATTTATAAAGATTTTAATTTATAGCTTTGGGGTTTTTTTGGCACAGGCCACATGAGGCATTGGGTCGACATTTAAATCAGCATTTATTAGCACTGCTGAAACACGAGCCAAGACCAGCTCAATTGGATCAGCTGGTGACCATCTACAATTAACAAATTTTGAAGACATGCTGATTTTGGCTAGTACCCATCATAGCTGCTCTGGTCAGGCTAGTCTGCTTGCAACAATAACCAGCCTGACAAATGTTTTATAATGAGATTATATGCATTAGTCAATTTCCATATCCACCTGGCTGATTAACTGCAGTGTTTATCTTCTCACTTTGTCAGTTTTAATATTTGCTGACTTTAGTATCTGTCACAGGTGTTGTAGCAGGCAATTGGCAGAGACGTAGCGATGAGGTAAATCATAAACTTTTACTTGAATTCAGCAGACAAACAAAGAACTACACACATCCATATAACCGTGACGATCCACAACACTAGACAAAATACAAGGGCTCAAATACACAAGGAGAAACTATGGGCAGGTGAGGTACACAGGTGGGGGGGATAAACTCATTAACTAAACAAGGACAGGAACAAGACCAAATAAGGAAACACAGGAAATCATGAAACGAAACCAAA
>JAUCMU010000125.1:31389685-31425662 GCA_032275025.1 Enteromius treurensis
AAAACCTTGTGAGAACCAGGCTTAGTTGGGTCCAGTTCTCCTCTGGCCGGACGTCCAGCACCTAATTTCCAGTTCAAAGCCAACTTCTCGGTGATGGTCCTATTAAAAATATATCTTAATTTATATTGATAATCCTGATTAACTTTGGAGGAAGGTTGGGGGAAAACATATAACGGAAATAATGGAAGGTGTGTTGTATCTTGCGAGATGAAATGGAAAAAGAAAGATTCTGCATTCTATACAGGGACGTGGGGCTTGAAGCCAAAAGCTTTTCAGGAGGAGATCCTGATTTTTTTTTTTTTTTTTTTTTTCACTTATTATTTATTATACTTTTACTTACTTGGAAAATAAATAGAGGAACCCAATTAATGCAGATTAACGGATTTAATATTGGATAGTGAAAACATGAATTAAATAAATTAATGAATTATATAAAAAGGGATGTAATAAATAAAAAAGTAAACGAACTTTTGTTTTGAAATCGCCAAGTGGCGAATCGCGTAAGGAGAAGAGAACGTTCTTCCTAGTTGGATTTAATTATTATTTGTTTGCGTGGCGGGTTTAGACGAATCTTACGCGCTTAATCTCAGATAGATGTTGCTCCGCTCTTTGCTCGGGGCAAATGCAAAAAAAGAATTAAAGAATCGGCTGTAAAAAGGATACGTGCTTCACGTTTGTAAATGCTAAGGATGCTACGAGGGCTGTGCTGGGTGATGCGATCGTTTATTTGTTTGCGTGGAGGGTTTAGGCGAATCTTACGAGCTGAATCTCGGAAAGATGTTGAATCGCTCTTTGCTGAAGCAACTGCGGAAGAGGAAAGATTTGGCTGTTTAAAGGATACGAGCTTCACGTTTGTGGTTGCTAAAGGATATTACGGGGTTGCGCTGGGCCATGCAATCATTTGACGACTGGAGATCGGCGGGAGGATGGAATGCCGGCTTGCGAGGATTTTGATGGAGGTGAGTGGCTGGCGGATGTGATATTTTTGGCCTTTCGTGAAAGCCACGGGCTCGGCTGGCTCTCCGGCTGCTTGGTGGAAGGGAGAAGGGTGATTTGGGCTGGGACCTCCGTACGAGTGTCTGATTTGATCTGTAGTGATAATCCGGAAGCTAAGCGTGAAGATGAGAGCGCCGTGCTGGCTTGTGTAGGGTTGGTTGATGTTAGGCATGATCCATAGCTTAGCGGCTGGGCTAACGAGCTGGCCTGGAGGAGGTTGGAGAGGCCTTGTTTGTTGTTGAGATGGCGGAGATTGAGAACTGGAGCGCCGGGGAGAGAGCATTGGCTGTTGTTGTTGATAGGTCTTGTGGTTTCTAGTAGGTGCTGAGGGTCGCCATGACCCGATATAGAGATCGAGCTCAACCCATACAAAAATCGAGATGAGGCAAGGGAGCGGATCTGGCTATTTTATAGGGAGAGTTGAGGGATCTGATAGGAAGATGGGATAATTGGGAAATGAGAAGGCGGAGATTGTAAGTAGGGGGTAGAGCCTTCGTCCCCTCCTCCCGAAACGAGTTTTAGAAAACTATGTATCTACAAAAGTGCTATTTTAGTACTAATTATAATTATTATTTTGTTGCTTTTATTTTTATATTTTCATTTTATATTTGCAATTTAGTTCTTTTGTGTGTGTGTTTTTTTTTTTTTTTTAGCTTTCATTCATTTTTATTGCATTCCAATCCATTTTATAAAAAAAAATAATAACTAAATGTTTTAACTTTATTTAATTATAATTTTTTTTAATTGCAGCTTTATTTCAGTCAAAAATTAAATAAATAAATTTAGTTAACAAATATCAAATCGTTGTCGTAGCTACTTATAAAGCCTAGCTAAATATTCAATATAGCTCAGTTTTTTATAACCATATCCGTTTGGCCGACTGACAATCTTTTAACTCCAAACTTGTCAAATTAAAACACATATTCTACTGATTTTTCCCCCCTATATTGATTGAAAGTAAGTCACAAGATATAAAAACAAATGCCATTGGGTGTCTTTGGCATCAATCATGATGCAAGAGTTGGAATGAATTTCAGGAAATAACGGCTTACATCTCAGTCTGTAATGACGCTTGGGTGAAAAAGTGGTTTGACGGCATGAGAGCATCTGTGTATTTGTCCACATGCTTCTGCGTGTGTTCTCAAGAGAATGTAAACAGTTCCTCCCTACGTTCCTCAGAGCGTGTGTAATGACTGCGTGCGTTGATGTCCACCCTCCAGTCAAGATGCATGATGTGATAATACACACATCCCGGAGTGGGGGTATTTAATTATTGTCATCTCCATAATTAGTCATCAGAGGGCAGAAACGCCCTCCCCCCTTCGTTAAGGCCACCCCGCCCTAATTAAATCACATCTTAACGAGTCAGGATGTGACCCACGCGTGACTGATTTATTTATTTAAGCCATTTAAAGTCTCTTCTCGCCATTGCGCCCTCGTTTGAGATGGTAATGGTATTTGAGATCGCTAATTAGCTCTTGAGGTTAATTCATGGGCGGGTGGAAGTGCTTTCATCAGGTGTTGAAATTGGTGGGACTGGAAAGAAGAGATAATTGTGATCTCATCACTGGAATTTCTTTACTTTTAAGTGCACTTGAAGGTGCAATATTGTTTAATTGTTTGTTAGTAGGTTGCTAGGGTGTTTTGGGTGGTTGCTAGGCAGCCATTTATCGACTAAAAGCCAGTGTTCCAGTTCCTAAATATGGTAGATTTGGGTTACAGCGAGGCACTTCTAATGGAAGTAAAATTGTTTTCTGTGTAAAGTTATAGCCAATTTTACAACTTTGTTGCCATGAGAACGCTGTAAACGCTAAACAAGCTGTGAAAAATGATGATTTAAAACAGCTTTATGGCTCACATATAGTTTTACAGAAGAATCAATGTAAGTGCTTTCATAAAAATATAAACTTCACATTTCCACATTAAGTCTTTTTAAAAAAATTCAGTTTCATCGTAAATGATTCACTCAAACCTCAATTTACAAACATCAAAATACAGTTTAAATAGTATATTCACCACAAGATGGAAACACTAACCTTATTTATGTAAAGTTTCATCCAACCTTACAAAACTGCAAGCTATAAAACAACTGTAAAGATGAATTTAAACAGTGATATGGCTCAAAGTAAATGTTTTTAAATGCTCAGAAATTGGCCCCATTCACTGTCATAGTAAGCCTCTCTGTAACATTACAAGAATAATTATGCCACATGAATTAGTTAAATGCTTTTAAAGGCGTACTTCACCCAAAAATTCTGTCATTTAATTACTCACCTTCATGTCGTTCCAAACTCGTAAGACCTTCATTCGTCAACAGAACACAATTCAAGATTTTTTTTTTGTTGATCAAATTCGAGAGTTTCATAAAATTAGGGTTGAACCACTAAAGCCACTTGGGCTATTTTATTGATATCCTTACTCCTTACTTAATTTGTGTTATGAAGTGGGTCTTACAGGATCGGAGTTACATGAGGGTGAGTAATTAATGACAACATTTGATGTATAATGTATAAAAATAATAATGTTTTGCGTGAACTATCCCTTTAAGTATTGGTAATAGTAATAGGAACGACAATCAGTGCATGGTGGTCAAGTCTCGATTGTCTTCATGTCTCGTTTGCAGTCTTCAATAAACCTGTCACCGGTCACTTATGGCTGCTTCCTCTGCCAAGAGTATCCTCCACTTCGCCCTCTCACCTGTCAATCACACGTGTCTGCATGGGGGCGAGCTGTCTTGCCAGGGCCAATTGGAGGATCTGTCTGTCCAGAGATGTTGCCATGGAGACACCCATGGATGACCACCGGGTTTTGAAATCATGTTTAGATATGCACCTCCATGGCAGCTGTCAATGAATGATGGAAGCTGTAAGTGATCGGGTTATGATTAAAGCAAGGATACAGGAGTTACAAGAGATGTGTGTTATGGTCATTTGTTCATGGGTAATGACATTCTAAAATTTGTATTTGTAAAGTTTGTTTAGATAGTTGTTGTTTAGTGTGTGTGTTAGTGTGTGTATATATATATATTTATATTTATATAAATTAGTGCTGTCAAACTATTGCATCCAAAATAATTTTTTTTCCTTACATTATATATTTGTGTATACTGTGTATATTTATTATATATATTTAAATACAAACGCATACATGTATATTGCATAAAAATAAAATAAAAATATATAAAACAAAATGTTTATATTAAATGTTTATATAGTAAAGATTTGTATATGTATATAGAATATATAATATATATTATTGTATATAGAATATATAATATATATATATATTGTATATATATATATATATATATACATATATTTATTTAAATATATATTTAATATAAAACTATAAATGCATTTACATGTAAATACTTTCAAAATATACTGTATATTTAAATGAACACATACAGTTTAACTGTAAACTGTAAACAGAAAAACTTATTTTGGATGTGATAAATCAGGATTAATCATTTGACATCACAAAAAAAAAAAAAAAAAAATATATATATATATATATATATATTAATTTATTTACTAATTCAATTTTTTTATTGTATTTTACTTATTTTATCATTTTAATTTATAATTGATATTTATTCATTGTAAATGTTAACAATGTAAAACAAGTTTTGTGCATTTGATTCACTAGTATGAACCACCCAAATGAACCAATTCATAAAAATGAATCAAGCTTTCCACTGCTGACGCACAGCTGGTATTTGCAATATTATTTGCTGCCAAATGAGGCAGTAATTTGCTGTTCAGAATGCATACTCGCTACACCTGCTGCTCATCAGAAAACATAGTCTGTTCCTGGAGAATCGACATTATTTCTAAAACGTCCAAGCTTCTGAGAGTTAGCCGTTTGAGTTTGTTATTCCTCAACTGAATTGTGTAGGTTGCAAACTGGCACCTGATTTCTGATCTGGAGGTTCAGACCAGTGATCCATGGCTTTCTTATATTTACAATCCTTATTTTTCTTTCAAAATACTTGTTTATAGATTTGCAAAGAGGCGAGATGTGGCGCAAGCTGATGTTGGCTGGAAGCTCAGGGGAGTTGAATCATCATGTCTTTCTGTCTGCCTGTCTCTTTGACTCTTTACTGGCAGCGTGTCTAGAGGTTTGGGAACAGCAGATGGTCCCCCAGCGCAGGAATGAGAGTGGGCGGCAGGGGAGAATGAGGTGTGGATTATCTCATCCAGAGAGAGAGAGAGAGAGCGAGACAGCGTCTCAGTACTTTCAAACCCTTTCGAAAAAGAGACTCCGCCTCCTGCCTATTAACAGCAACTGATTTGAATTTAAAATCTCCTGTTATGAATTGAATTTAAATAATATTAAATGAATATGTCAGTTAATAGTATTAAGCCATCCTCTAACTGTGTTCGTTCTTTCAGACGAACACAGTCAGAGTTTATCCTAAAAAATGTATCCTGGCTCTTTCAAGCTCGTCCGCTAGAGCGCTATGATTCTACAAAAACCCACCGATCTGCTTCAGAGGACATGTGATAACCACCCGGACGCATATAAGTTCATTTTACTTCGCAGTACTATCATTTTGGGATATAGTGAACTAATCCTTTAATATACTGATTTTTGGCATAAAACAAAAATCTGTAATTTTGACCCATGTACTTTTTCAAATTGCGACAAATATACCTGTGCTACTTTTTTTCTTCTCTGAGCAACACGTAGTGGTATTTTCATACTTAATGAATCTATGTTTGGAACAAATCTGTTAAATGAGTGATTCAATGAATGTTCGGCTTGAAATGTATTTCAGACTAATAATTAGTGACTCGCTGCCATCTACTGATGGTTTAAGTTTAATATTTAACATCTTTCTTTTTTTTAACAATTCTCAGCAAATGCTACTATTACTGTTGTATTATGGAAGCTAATTAGGTTAAATGGAAATTAGGGCTGGTACGATACATCGATGCAGAATCGATTTTGGGATTTTTAGACTGCATCGAGACTCCTCTGGAATCAATTCTGAGCCTAGATTTTAACAGCAGATGGCGCTCTCCTCTTTACTCCGCATACTCAAATGCTCATGAAGAAGAATGCGTTGTGTGTATTCGCTTCAACTTTTGCGAATGTTATGAATGATTATTTTAGGGTAAAGTGTGTGTAAGGATTTGGAAACAAGCAGAGTATGGCGGTTTTTTAAAATATGCAGCGCCGTCTGCTGTTTTAAACTAAGCTCAGAATCGATTCCAGAGGAATCACGATCTCATAAGCGATGTTGAATCATTTCGCGATTCGCAATGCATCAGTGTATCGCCCCATCCCTAATGGACATTGTTATGATTAGGGGTGTGGATATAGTAGGTGCGTATCTTATGTACGACAAAATTACGAATAATATGCATGCCAAGTCATCGCGTATCAAATTGCGAAAACGGCTTGTCAAAATCAACTTCTGCGTTTAAATAGCATGGCAAATAGAAACCGAACCTCATGCTATTTATAAGCATTTCCACGAGACTGGGCTGACTATTTTACTAATTCGAGCTTTGAATAAGTTGTGCATCACTACACTATTGATAATGAACAATTAGAATTTTGTAAGTGAGATTTCACCAAAGTTTCGCTTATGTGACCGCAAGTCAACATAAAAATGGTGCTTGCAAACGCCCGTTTTAGTCCAAATAAGGAAAACATGTAGAGCAGGACATTTTTTTATTATTCAATACTAGGGCTGCACGATTTGGAAAAAATGCGATTATTAAGGTCAAAATTGCGATTTGCGATTGCGATACGATATATAAGTTGGTTTGACTCAACTTACTTGTTGTCAAGGAAAATGCACACACAGATTACTAATAATGCTGAAATCTGTATTTCTCGACTGAGATACAGTATACAGTGCAATCTAGCTACAACTAATTAAAACTAAATTTTACAAAATTAAATCATTTTCTCAAATCCCTCTTTGCTAAAAGTGCGTTCACACCTGAGGCGACTTGGGCGAATATATCTTGCTATTCACGTGTAGTTGGACGCTTGAACATGTCGAGTTTACGCCGGTTTCACACTGCACGCGTCAGCAGGGCGTAAGCAGCGCATATTTTTTCTGGCGCCCATGTTAACAGATGAGAGCTTTCACGCAGGGGCGGAGCAGGTGCAGAGAAATGACATAAATCAAAGCACATGGCACACAGTGTTAGGAGAAGAACGCTGGAAAATACGACAGAAAGATGCTTGTCTACAGCCTGCAGTACAAGTTGCAGTCCTGTTCTGAATACGCGTGCAGTGTAAAGCCGGCGTGTTTAACGCGCCACTTAATTCGCGTTTATCGCGCTGCAGGATGTCTACATGCGTCTTTGCATTGACTTGTAAATCACTCACGCTTACCGCTTCATTCGCGTCTGGTGTGAGCAAAAATGAATGTCTTGTTACGTCCACGAATGCATTTGTTTATTTATTATAATCTCAATATTTGCTGTAATGTAATCGTATCGGCTGACATCGCGATTGCGATAGAATTAATCGTGCAGCACTAGTGCAAAACAACTTAAAGCTCAAGCTTTTGTGTCAGGGTGTTTGTTAATGCTTTAAATATAAAGGTAGAAGTAAATATGAAGGTGACTTGATAGTGAATTTATTAGGCAAAATTCTAGAGCCAGACCGATGAAGGATTTTGAAGTCCGATACAAATATTTGTTGGTTTTAAAATCTGATATATCGGCGGATATTTATTTATTTATTTTATTTCAGAAACGCACAACAAAACATGAACAGATTTCCCTAACATTAGTTATTTGTAGATGTTATGAGTTTTAACTAACATAATATGAAAATGCCTTTTAAAAAGAAACTAGTGTCTTTTATGGTCACAACAGAACAGAGGAACATCAAAATATATTTATAAAAATGCAAACTTAAGATATGAAACTTTAAAGTCCTTTAAACAAAAACAGAATAACAACAACCACCAAATCAAAGTTACCAGCAAGGGTGTTTCGTCCATTTTTATTTTATTTTTAAAATATCGATTTATCAGCCATTATAAATGCTGATACCGATAGTTTGGAAAATGCCTAATATCGGCCGATAATATCGGTCAGGCTCTACAAAAAACCTTGTGTCCGGTCGCCACAGGGCTCGATGAGGACGAAAATACTGAAACGTTTGTGCAGATTAATTTGAATGTGATCAATAACATCCAGGCATTCAGCAAAGATAGTTATTTTTCCCAAAAACATGTGACTGCATGTACCTATGATATATGAAGTATTATAGATGGCAAGTAGTCGTACGCTTGCTTTAGTCTTCCGTTCTTCACACAACCACAGGAAACGGCTGACTGATCTCTGCTCTCAGAATGAGCTGTTTTGCACGTTTGTTCAGTTACATATCTACATATCTTTTTTTGTGAGAGTGTAACCTTAAAGTGATAATTCACCCAAAAATGTAACTTATGTAGGTTTAGAACAACTTCAGAGAGAGATTTTTTTTCTCTTCTTCTTTGTCTGTTGAACGCAGAAGTTATTTTGAAGAACGTTGATAACCAAATAATTGCTGGTAGCCACTGACTTCCATATAAGGATACTACTAATACTTAGGAAGTCAATGGTCTGGTTACTAACGTTTATTGCAGTGTTTCCTAGAAAGATCACTATTTATTAGTGAATACACTGAAAGAACTACCGCATTTACTGAGTAGTTCATTGCATTTATTTTGTCTCGGCTCCTTTGTTCTTGTGTCTCAGGCCTCTCCCTCACATCAGGAATGGCAAACCTCTCTTCCTTCCCGTTGGTAATCCTGTGTTTGTTAAAGACATGCTCATTTTTCCTGAGCATGCAGAAAGCTGCAATAAAGGTAAGTCAAGAGCAGAAAAAGCACATGTGAACACCGTTTTGAGAATAAAAATAGAAGTCTCAGAAGTGAATGTGTGTATTTAATACAGATAACGGCCAGCATGAGTTCTCATTAGCTGTTGTAGCCGGTTTATCTTGCTATTATTATTATTATTTTCTTTTTATTAATATTTCTAATAATTACATTTATAACAAATGTGAAACATGTTAAACAGCTGTCATGTCCTGCTGCACCTCCAAAAGTATTCATTACAATTCATTATTTAATAAACTGATCCAGATCCTGGTCTTGGATCCTGCTGAAAAATGGCAGAGGCTGCATTGGCAGTATTCAAATGAGCTGTGTGTGTGTGTCTTTTGGACTGAACAATCATCTTTGCACAAAACATTTTGCAGCCTGCAGATGTTGGCAGTGCAATATTTTATGATTCATGCTGCCAGGGGGACTGACGTGTTCTGACCGTTTTTCAGTTTTCGCAACTCTTCTTGGAGACACCATACTAATTGATGATTTGGATTCTGCTAATCATTACCGTCGAGGGGTAAGACACGTGATGCAGAGTTTTTTAAGTGTTTACATCAAGCGTGCACATAAATGTGTGTGTGTGTTCTGTAGGTGGTTCAGAATAAGATGCAGTGTCCCACGCTCTTAACGCGTCAGGGAGAGCGGATACGCAGCAACGGGAAGTTCGGAGGGCTCCAGAACAAGGCTCCGCCTATTGAGAAACTTAGAGGACAAGTGTTTGGAGCACCATTTTCCAAAGAGTACCTTCACACACGCCGTCAGATAGGTAACAAACGCACTCCCTCTCATTGCACTGGAAGATATGTACTGTGCGAGTGATCTGAGATGCTTCATGTGTATGCATCATGTATATTTATTGTTGTGTGTGTGTGTGTGTGTATACACTGCTCAAAAAAAATAAAGGGAACTCTAAATTAACACATCCTAGATCTGAATGAATTAAATATCTAATTAAATAGTTTGTCTAATTTTCCAAAACAACTGGATATATTCAGGTTTTAAGCCATTTTGGTCACATACTGTATATCATAGGTTCTTATAGACGGTTTCTTCTGGCGCACGCACGTTCAGTTGTTGTGTCGTGCTTCAAACCCTAGTGTGAGTTTACCAGGAACATGATGTGTCTCACAGACGGGAGCTGTGTTTAATTTTTGCTATCTGTGCACAGAGTTACTGCAGCAGTGTTGTGTTGCGATGCAGAAGGCCTCTGAGGTCCAGTCTGAGTACAGCAGTCATTTGCAGCACCTGCGGAGTCCTTTGATGAAACAGAAACAAAAAGACCTCCAGCATCAAGAGCAGGAGTTAAGGGAACTTGAGACAACCCTCGGTAGGTGTAGAGTGCAGAGCTGCTCACTTTCTCAATGACACGGGTCTGTTTGCTCAGACGTACAGTGTAAAAGTAGATGTTCTAAGGCAAGACTTTTTCAATGATTGCACACTCTTACAGATTGGGATTTTTCAACAATGAGATTTAATTTCTCAGTTGCTGTTTCAGCTGAACTAGGCAGATTTAATGTTATTTTTTCCGTATGGAAATATAAACATATTTTGTAATAGGAAATGTTATGGGGTTTTAAATCAAAATATGACCTCTTGAAACACGACATTAACACCACTGTAGAGGGCACAATGTTTTTACAGAAAGACAAAAAATGCATTATATATTGATATTCCTCTGAAATATTAGATATTATGAAAATCTGGCCAATTATTAGTCCCATTATTACACTTCTTTTTACATACAGTAGATAGATAACATTGTGCAATATATGTGGGTGAAATGACCATAAACTGGTTTTCCCATTAAACACAAAGCAAAATGAGTTCTCAATTTATTCTGTTATATAACCATGGGATAAAAAAATTCTAAAACCTACAAATTGATCCTTCAGATAAAATATTTGTCCCTTTCTAAATATGCATAGTTATATGAGTAGTACATTTACTTACAGATGCAAATATGTCAGAAATGATGCGATACATTGTATCTGATGCACGCATTTATCATTAAAGGCCAAAAAATAACATTTCATGTTTGTAGATGTTTTGGAAATCTGTTATGTTTACATAGCTGAAAAATAACGCTACAGCCAGGAATTCTATTCTGAAATGTGTTTTCCGGGGCGCAACGCCTTTGTTTTTTGCGATACCCATTTTACGGAGCCCTGTACATGACATGTGCACAAATGAATAAATTGTGTACACAATATATTCATATTCATTCTGCACAATTGACTAATCTGTTCCCTTGAATTACTAGATAGCGCTTTTAAAATAATTTGTGTCGTCGTTACAAAACACGACATAACATAGTAGCTGCATGTTTATGAGAATGCGTACGCGAACAGGAAGTAGTTTATTATATTGTGCGCACGATTTACAAAAATAATGGGTACGAATTAGTTAATCATGTGATTACAAATTGATATTTTGTGTGCATGATTTACTAATTCATCCCAATAATGGTGTGCACAAAATATTCATTTGTTCTCTTGGTTTACTAGATCTGTTAAATTTAGTTAATCTAGTAGATTTAGTAAATCGAGGGAACAAATAATATATTATGCGCAATTTATTGATATTTTTTTCATGCATGTCATGTGCATGTCAGTCTGTACCTTTTATTCCAATGCACCGAATTACTTGATCTTTTTCGCGATTTGAAGTGTGTGTGTGTGTGTGTGTGTGTGTGTGTTTGCAGCCCACACTCCTACGCGACTGTTCGCTGGAACAGTGAAAAGGAGCCATGAGCCAGAAACGCCTGAGGCCTCGACCCCTTCTAAAAGATCCCGGCGCAAAACACGCAAACTGGGTACACCAACAGTCCTCTAAAGTGTTTGCTATTCAGTCGTTTTTTTTCTGCCTTGTCTGTTGCTGTTTCACTCAAGTTAACCGTTTGTTTTGTTTTCCGCAGATTCATGAAGTTGCAGTGATGCAGTTCTCTTTAAATAGTTTATTCAGTGTCAAAGATTGTTTCTTATTTTATGTTCATTGCCAATTCTTTTCTTTCACTCTTTACAGATTATGACTTGTCTGATTTAAGCAGAAAGCAAACAAAAAGTTAAATAATTGGACTGTGTCCATAATATATTTTGTATGTTTCTTTAAAAAAAAGTTTTTACACTTACATCAGGTCTTGTCTTGTTTTAATTCAACAAACCTTCCAGCGTTTTCTCACCATGTGTCTATATAGTTCAGTGTATACTTGTTTTTGCACGCATACATTGTAGTGGATGCATACAGCTTACGATAGCATTTCAACAGGTTCTCCATTAAACCATATGCCTTTAACACGCTGCGGTGACATGATGATGTATTTTTGTTGGCCAATTCTCATCACACAGGTTCCCTCGACAATAAATTGGCTTCAGAGTTGGAATAGTTTGCAGGCGAGGATATAAACATAGTGAGGCTCTCTGAGCAGCTCACAACCGGTTTGATGTCCGTCATCAGTTCTTTATTCCTGCTTTTAAAAACGCAAGGTTGTATTACGGGTTGTAAGAATAAATGTATGTGTTAAACAGAGCTTGTGTGAGCCACTTAACCAAAAACACACATTGACTTCAGGACGATGAACATGGGTTCTGGCTTGCAAAAATACATTATCCCATTTAACAAATCGCTCCCTCTATATTCTTTTTGTGATTTAATATGGGGAATTATTTATGAGGGTATATCCTACCAATCTTTCATCATGACAGCTATTTATTACCGTAACAAACTGATGTCCTTCTCTATTCTTTGCTAACTTTTTTCGGTGCATTTTGTTCCACATGTGATAATATTGTAGTTTAAAAACATGTTATTCACACAGATTTGGCGTATAGAGTGCTATATGGAAAAATGTGTCAAATAAATGCTTTGGTTGGCTGAAGTCAAGTAACCTGCTTTACACAAAAGCTAAACTTTGCCATTTTTGTAGGATATATGGTGCTGTATGATAAGTTTTCTATGTGTTGGTAATACTTTTAATGGTATTACTGTATAAAATATGCATTACTTATCCATAAAATGCGTGGTCGACACCAAATATGCATAAATATATCATTTATGATCATTGAAATATGTAGTCTCAATATTATATATTTGGTGGAAAATAGAAATCTCAACCGTATATCAAGTAAAAATTTAGAACATAATTTATTGTGACATAAGGCTTGAATTTTATAGTAATTTTGTTTTAAAAAATGTATATGAAATAAAAAAATATATTGGTACAGTGCTTTTTATTCACACTAAATTTAAACGTCTATAAGGTTTTAATACTTTCATATTTTGAAATGACTTCAGATTGTCTTAAAACCTAAGGTCTGTAATTTTAAAGCGTTCATTAATTACAATTTAAGTTTGGATAGTGCGCTTTGACATCCATGGTCAAAAAAGGGGTGACACTTAATGGTTTTTTTTAACTAGAGATTCTTTAAAGCAATGGCATCACTATAAGCACGTCCGAAGCAGAGAGGTGTAACCGCGCGCGCGCAGCGTCCTGTAGGAAGCGCGCATCGGGGCGGGAGCTGCTACAGACTCCTGCTACTGTCCCATCTCTGCCATCATCACCCTGTCAAGACACACTCCGTGAGAGCTTTTTATAAACGCTCGGATAAGCTGCACGCTGGTAGGGTGATTGGAGATGAAGCGCGTCCTCGCAGGTTACGCGGCGCTTTTATTTCTTATTCTCTTTACCTTTCCTTTGATTAACGTTAATGGCACTCCGTCGAGGTTTAGTCTGTTCCAGGGCAGTCCTTATCCCAGCTCCGCTTCGAGACAACGAAACAAGTAAGTGTCCTTCCTATTATGGAGTTGGCATTGGGAAGGAAATAAAACTTGGGACATCAGTCTAATATGAGTTATAATAACATATGTAGCATTAAACTGGACAGATCATTCTGTCATTCTTGTAGCACAACTGATGAAGAATTATTAGTTGAGTGCAGTAGTTTACTGTTAGCTAATCAATTGCATCTGCCTTTCTGGCATTTCTTAATAACAGGCAATTATACATAATGACATACATAACCCTAAACTATATAGCCTAGCTGGTAAGTGCTTGTTAAATAATACTCCGTGCTTAAATGTATCATTTCACTGTAACTGCATGCACTTTAATGAATGAACTAATGCAGGACACTATTTTAACCGGTTAAAGAATTTCTAATATACATTTTTTCTATTTTTACTATGTGATAATCGAGTCAGGATTTGGGTAAACGGTTTTTAACTAGTATGTTATCTTTCATACTGTACTAACTAAAAGTTTTTACTAACTCTTGGTAATCCAGAAGATATAGTTGTGCAGTGTCTAGAACTTTTTCCCAGCATCCCTGAGCTTCACCGTTTTTTTTTTGTGGCCTGTTATTACGTATTTCTCTCTGAATCGCTATTGATGCGTGGAGACCTCAGGAACATGCGGAGTCTTCAGACGTCCCAAACGCCAACCTTTGCAGTGATTTATTTAACATGCCGCCTGGAGAAATATATAATTTCCCAGTGTTTCTCTACACTATTATGGATGATTAGAAGATTCTGTAGGATTAGGTTTTCATTCATTTTGTGTCATGGTAGCCCACTAGTAATGACATAAGAGTTAGTTACTACATTCTTTTACAGACATTACTGTAATTATAAAACAGCAATGCAATGCACAATTCATAATAGAGATAAAACAGCAGTGAAAATCAATACGGAAAACTCTGCTTCTACTGAATAAAGGCGAGGTTCATAGTAACCCGCTATAAATTAGTGCTACTAAATCTGTCAGAAGGAATTACCATCCAAAGCCTCCAAATCGTACAACGATTTCTGTACTAGGGAGTTATCATGCTTTTCCAAGTCATTAGTAATTCTTCATGAATGACTGGGTGGGGTTACTCAACTAACCAAAATATGATCAAAGAACACTCTGCTAATGTTTCATTTCAGTTCTAGAAAGTTATCTTTTGGAATGTTTGAAACACTTTAAAAACATTTTGGGAGTGATAAACTGACGCGAAATTCTCCAAGGCTCTCATGTAAAAATAAAAAGCCTTTAATTAACTGGGATGAATCATTCGAGTTTGGGTTTTGGCCACACAGCCTTTTCCAGGATACACATCAATTGTTCAAACAAGTGTTCTTAAAAGCACAATATGTAAGTTTACGCCACTAGAGGTTGCATTTTTAAAACAATAACAGGCGAATGACGCAATGATGGAGCATTGAACAAAACTTAGCAATTCTCAAAAAGGAAAAGTGTTAATAACGAATCACGATACAGTAATATTAATTAATTTTTAATGCAATGGGAACATTTTAGAATAGGTAACACGGGTTATCTATTAACTATGACTTTTACCTCAATTTATTTTTTAGTTTCCTGCTTACTAATAGTTAGTGAGATAGTTAAGTTCAGGTATTGGGTAGAATTTTTGGGATGTAGAATAATAATATGTGCTTAATTAGCACTAATAAATGTCTAATATTACAGTAATATGCATGCTAATAAGCAACTAATAGGTGTAACCGTAAAATAGTGTTACCAATATAATTAATAGTAACTAATTGAGAAATGATTTGGGGAATGTTACTTTTAAATGTTCTCTGAACATTCTGAAACATATAGTTACATTTAAAAATGTAACATTTTAAAAACATTTAATATTAGTTGAATGTTCAGCTAAAAATTATTCCACAAATGGCTTTAATAATGTATTTGTGCTAGTACTAAGAAAATGATTATACAACTTTATACAACGTTAACATTAGCCAAATAGAAATAGGTCCAACTTTTCCCTCAAACTCTTAATTTGCTGCTTATTAATAGATAGTAAGTATTTGTTAGGTTTAGGTATTGTGTAGGATTAGAGATGTAGAATATGGTCATGCAGAATATGTGCCTTATAAGTAGTTATAAACACCCAATAATAAGCATGTCAATAAGCGACTTGTAAATACGGAGAATTGGTCCCAAACTTTTGTTGTTTTGAGAATGAATTTCTTGAAATGTGTTTTCATTGTTCTTCACTCTTTTGCAGAAACTGGTGTGCTTTTGTGGTGCATAAGAACGTGACCTGTGCTGTGCTGGCAGTGAACGAAAGCCCCATGGACCCGCAGCTGATGTAAGTGTCTCTGGAGAGCGCATGAGGTGGGCGGGGGTCGCATGGGCCGTTTTATTGGTGGAAGTGACCAGAGATCAGATTAGATGAGATCAGAACCGGACTGAAGAGGATAAGCAGCGCAGTTAAATTGGACCCACTGACTGGCAGGCCATTGCTTTATCAGCCTCCAAATTATTTACGACCTCCGAAGGGCCAGGGGCCACTCTCAGCGGTCTGTTGTAGCCTGAGTGAACTGTCCAGAATCCATGAGAACTTTTCAGAAATGCCGCAATTAGAAAGTCGCACATGTTCATGCACATCGCCTGCGTTTAAAGCTGCACTCCAGATGTGTGTCGCTGCCGGACTAACCCTAATAAATTACGAGCGTAATTCTGCACTTTGTTGTTTATGTTTGCAATGGCTCACAAAAACAGGAATGCTTCCTTTTGTGGACAGATTGGTTAGATGCAGAAGATTAGTGACATTGTTCAGATTTCGCAGGACTTTTGTCACTTTGCTTTTTTTCTGAAGCATGCAACAAACATCCAGGATATGAGCTGTTTAGTGGTCTTCCGCTATGCTTAAGTGTGTATTTTATTGGTAAAATACATTCCCATTTTAATGTGCAGAGACTATCGAGGGTGAAGAGTTATTTTTTAATTGACCTTTTTATGAACTAAAACCATATTAGTTTAGGTTTAGGGCATATTTTTCATAATTTGACCTTATTAAAAAGTGCACTTTTTGTGTAATTGTGTGTTGAGAAAAGTAAGTCATAAAAGTGTCTCTCTTTATGTGCACGTAAGTGGCCTTTTATTACAGTAGGCTAATATATTACCTGCAATTAGTTATTTTATTTTATTTTTTTACAATATGCTTTTAAGGCTTGACGTACACAATAAATGCACATTCAGTATAATTTAGTGCACTTATTTTATTTACGAGGGGTCTACAAAGTGTAAATTTCTAAGCACGTCACATTCGATTTTTTTAGTTCCACTTTATTAGGTGTCTTTATGTGCCAGAAAATGAATTCATACTTTTTTTCATGTTGTATTGCAAAAGAATGTATAACCTATAAACATGCTGCGCACCGCATATTATCACATTATTTTCAAAAATTGTGTACATAGTAGTTTTTATTAACCCGGACACTCTTATGTCAATTAGTGGCATAAGGATAAGGACAACTAGTGTCTCACTAAATGCGGTGCATCTATGTATGCTTTTTGGCCAATATTCCCCACAACCCTTGCAATAGGACAAATTTGTGACCGTTCATTTCTGATGTTAGCTGTAGTAAAGTGGCCAAGACGGTGCATTATATAAACTGTAGTTCATGGAGAATCGTGTCGCATCTTAAAACTAATCTACTTTTAACATCCTAATCCATAACTGTCTTTCTAGGTATCATACTCACATGAGGCCAATGTACAAAATAGGCTACAAACAAGTGACTGAACTGGAATGGAGGTGCTGTCCAGGATATCAAGGCCATGATTGTACCGAGCTAAAAAATACTCCTCAGAAACCCAGCGGTGTTGAGGAACCACGTCGAGATGTTCCTTCAACCAACAGCCAACAACAGAGCATCTTGGGTAAATGTTTTTAAAGTTGGGAAAGTGAAATAAGCAATCTAGATTAGTACAATCTGAACTCTAATGAATAAATATAACATGTGCTATGCTAGAGGTTATAGCTGAAATAGGGCCCATGGAAACTTCAATGGAAGTTGCCATAAGTTTAAAGTGCCCCTGTTATAAGTTATGAAAGGTTAATATTTAGGTTTTGAGAGTCCCCAACAACAGTCTGACATTCATGCAAATAAAACACTTTTATTGTCTTATCATATGCATTAATGTTACCTTGCTTGCTAAACGACTCCCAAACGATTCGCTCGAGGATTAATTTTTCGAAACCCATCCTTTGCTTGACACTAATCTGCAGTGATTGGTCCCATTTTCATCTCATCTCATCTGTAATGCCTGATAAAGCAGTGTTTGTGAGCTCTGTGCTGCTTCGTGTACAGCGTTACAGAGGAAACTGCTATTTTAACGCTCTAAAAGCAGCCTCTAGTGGTGAAGAATAAACTAGCAATTTTTGTTCACACCAATGTGAAATGGCCAACAAATATGCTGATGTTTCATATTGATGTAAACATCAAACGCCTTGAGATTGGTTTCAAAAACAACTCATTTCAATGATTCAGAATCAACTTCAACTTCAACTTTTTCACTTATATTTCATCCAGACTACATAAAAGGCCACTTTCAAAAATCCATAATAGGGGCATTTTAAAGAAAACTGATTCAAACTCTTATTTTTTTATATTTTTGTTGAGTTCCTGTGAAATATACTAGTGATTTTGGTTGTTCTAGGACCAGAAGTGTTGTCCGAGACACATCCATGGTCTCAACCCAGGCAGAAAGGACATCATAGCCATCAACTGGGAGATTATGGGGACCGTCAGCATGAGAGCCAACGAGTTCAGGCTTTAGAAGAAGAAGTGGAGCGTCTTTCTCAGACAGTACTCCACCTGCAAGCCACGACGTCAGCCAATGCGAACCTACGGCTAGACTTACAGGAAGATGTTACCAAATTCGTTTTAAACATGTTGGGGAATTTGCAACAGCCACAGGATGTCAAAACGGGTGGAATCGAGAGCATTACGCTCCCATACGACCTTCGTTCACCAGCAGGCACTGATGAAATCCAGAACCACATTACCCAGCTCTCCAACACCATCAGTACCAACACTAATAGCATCCAAGACCTGCAGATGAGGATCCAAAACATTGATGGACAGATGCATCGACTAACAGAAGCGAGCAACACTGACCCGCTTCAGCCTTCCTCAACAGCTGCTACCAACGAGTGTCCGTGTCAAGCCTACATAGACGAAAAGCTTTCAGCCCTTCGTGAGGAGCTCCTTCAAGGAATGGACATCAAAATAGCAGACATGAAGAATGCGTGCGACTACAAAGTGCTGTCCGTGCAAGAACAGTGCGAGGAACAAGAAACCTCTTACTTGAGCTTGGCTGAGCTCCTTGACTCCAAAGAGATTGAACTGCGCAAAGAGATCCAAGACTTGCGTCTCCAGCTTCCCATTGGAAAAACCCAAGAGTTGGACAACGCTGAGGTCCAGAAGCTCAAGGACACCCAACAGATGCTCCAAGATGCCATCAGGGAGCACAATGCCACCATTGCACGGATGAGTGCGCAAGGGCATGTTCTGGAGGCAAGGGTTAGTCTTGCGGAAAGGAGCGCAGAGGTGCATTGCCTCTATCTTGAGGAGAAACTGAGAAGGGAAAGACTTCAGGAAGAGGAAGACCAAAGAAAAGCTTTCGAAGAGAAGATCTGCGGAGTTCAATGTGACAACAGCACTTCTCAGCTACTCTTAGGTCTTGATCAGCGCCTGGAAGTCTTGGAGAAACATGCACCGCTCCTGCAAGACGAGGTTAAGGGAGATCTCAATCTGACCATGAGTTTTGAAACCCTCCTGCAACGCGTGGAGAATCTAGAGGGGGATTCTGGGCGAAGCCAAGAGCAAGTGAGGACGATGAATGGCTTGCTTGATGGGCTTGATGGACGCATGACTGGCATTGAAGGCGTTTGTGGTCGGTTTGAGCCAATGTCTGACAGTCTGAAGCGGATTAAAGATGGACTGAACAAACACGTCAGTGGCTTGTGGACTTGCGTCCGTCAGCTAAACAGTACAGTAATTGCAAATACAAGAGACATCAACACGTTTAAAGCAAATTCACAACTGGGTGGCCAGGATGGGATCACTGATGCACCGACAGGTAAGCAATGCTCCTCTGGTTTCAACCAAATTGTGGCTGTGCAGTTATCTTTATTTAAAGAAGATTTACTTACAGCAGTATTGGCAAAGTCAGACCTGGATTTTTAGAGGCCCAAAGTGCTGATGAAGGGACAATTACAGTAGATTTCAATAATAAAAAAAAAAAATTCCCTCAATAAATTCTTAATATGCTTCTTAATAATAGTTAATGCGGTAGTTAAGTTTAGGTATTGGGTAGGATTAGGGGTGTAGAATAAGGTCATGTAGAATAAGGCATTAAAATGTGCTTACTTAGCAACTAAAATGTGTAACCAGTTCTTATGAACAGCCTCAAAAACCACATTATTGCACATTGTTGGAGCCCCAACTAAGTCCAGAAAACCATCTAGGTTATAGAATTAACAGAAACCGACTGACCAGTTGTTAGTACTCTTTTATTATGCATGAAAACGTGTCGTTGTATGTAGCTGGTTGATGCACCTACGGAAGTGATAGGTTGCAGTAAATAAAAGCTTTTAAAAAGGATTTTTCTGATACCAATTTAACTGCAGCTTGATTCTTTTAGTCTTTCAAAGCTTTGCATATTTTCTCTTGGCATGCTACAACCATAACCTGCTTTGATTCAGTAAGATTAATAGTAGTACTGTTTAACATTTTTTCTAAGTGACAATGTTACAGTGAGTGAGGAATAATCCCGTCTGTGTTTGTCAGAGCTGCTAGCCAAAACCATGTGTTTTGCTTGTCATCTTTTGGGTTTCTGGAAGCTTCTGCTATATGAGCCCCAGAATGCAAATGTAGGCTATGGTGTGCACGAGGTTGTTTTTAGAGGGATTTCCTTTACAAACACAAGAATGTTTGTGTGTTGTAAGCAGGTATCTCCCAGGGGAAGTAGTGTTCCCTGTTTATGTATTAATTGCACACACATGTTACAACTAGACGGACTCCAGAGTTGTGCAACGTTTGGACCTTTATGAGATTATATGTTGTGTGTGTGTGTGTGAACACACATGTGGGCATCTGCTTCTCATTTGGTGATTTTGTGTTCATAATTTACAAGATGTTCTGGACTCAGCTTGGCGTTCAGAGTAATGCGTTCGATACTGTTGCAACACACTTAGTGACAAAACATAAGAAAAATGGCATAAGGACGAAGCAACAAAGTGATTTGCACAGTAAATCCAAAGGATATACTCAAGGACTCTTGAAGATTATGAGTTGTGTGTACATGTGGATGTACTTTATTGTCCATTACATGCACTTACTTGTAATTTGCAGTGTAAGTACTGGGTAATATAAGGCAACTGCATGGTTTAAGGGTAGGTTCAGGATTAGTACCTACAGTAGTAATTCCCTTGTTATTGTCATTATATTAAAACACACTGTGTATACAGTGTAGCCTACATACTGAACAGCACTGTTAAAATAAAGTGTTCCTAAAAAAGGCAGTGCATTATGAGCCTGGAAATAAGAAACAGTAACACTTTACAGAAAGGTCCAACTGCACTAACATTATTTAGTAAAGTGTTACAGTTTTTAGTAAAAGTGTGGTAACACTTTCTATGAAGCCTGTATTTATTCTACATTATAAATTTATAATATGTTCTATCATCTCATTGATATTCATAAGAACAGTGTTCAATGTGTTAAAGCATTTACTTATTTATGAAGCATTATAAATCTCATATAATGCCATTTTACTTATTACTTTACTTAAGGTGGACAAATAGCACTATTAAGTTAAAATAATAACAATACTTTTTTTTTTCTAAAACAGCCAGATGTGTATCAGATCAGATGCGTAATAAGACACATTTGCTTTGAACCTATAATATTAGTTTGATTATTTTGATGATACCCTTCAGACAGCTGTTGATAAGTAACTCTGTAACTACACGCCAACTAGACTTTGAGTATTAGTAGTGTGGCGCTAGATACATGCTAACACTTTATTTTGATGCTTCCTCTACAGACGTACTTAGTATAGGATACTCAAGCATGGGAACATCCTGACAACCCTTCCTAAGTTTACTAATATTAGCTTTATATAATAAACATTGCATTTTCTTCAGTTGAAAGTATTAGCTAGCTCACATCAACCAGTCTTTGATAGACGTAACATGCAAGGAGGGGAACTGATGTGATGTTTGTGTTATAACAAAACATGCTGGAGAAGTTTGAAATGATTTTTGTGGACAGTTTATATTTCATAAATGTTAGTCAGAGACTAGTATGAGACGTATAGGTCCAGTTTCTTAGACAAGGCTTAGCCTAAAGCAGGATTGGGACGTGGGACGTTTAAGTATGTTTTTATAGACATCCCTAGAAAAAAGCATTACTGGTGTGCATCTTGAGACAAAACAAAGGCACTAACAAGCAGCTTGGTCATAATAGTGCCCTCATCCTTCTCAGTCACATTTGACCTCTGAGATGATCTTTTCCTCCAAGGCTGTCTCACTGCTCACACATGTATTTTTATATATTTTATCTGGAGGTCTAATTGTGGGACTCCATTCTGGGAGAGTGGCCATTAGTTTATCAGAAAGACATTGATACGACCACTGCATTATCCCATTATTCAACGTCCCCTTTGTTCCTCCTTCCTGTTCCTGTCTCTGTAATAAACAGAAGCTCTCTTTTATTGCATTCCTCTCTTAAGATAAATGCAACACATGTAGAGGGGCGTTGAACCTCCCGCATGCCTGTCTTTGACCCCTTTCCCTGTTATTAGAATGACACTGAAACAAAGGAGGTAGTTTTCTGTAGTGAAAGTGAAGGTGTTTTTTGATAATCAATTTTTGAAGTAAAAAGCAAATGAACAATACAGTATGTTCTTTTTGTTCTTTTTCCAAACTCCATTCCATTTTTGTTGTTTATTTATTTTTATTTATTTCAAATTTAGTTTGTTTCATTATTATTTTTATATTTTCCTTTATTTCTGGACCATGTTTTAATGATTAAATACAATTTTTGTGGTCCAAATAACATTTTTGTTTAAAAAAAAAAAAAAAAGTTTGGTTTTACTTTTAATCTTCCAGTATTACATTTAAAAGTTTTAAATAAATTTTATATATAAAAAAAAATTGTCTGCTTAATTGAATTCTTCAAATGTGTTTATTGTTTTAATTTATGTAATAACAGGGACCTCTGAAAATCTTCCAAAACATTTAAAAAAAACATTAAGACTCATATTTTTCTATTTGCAGTTATAAAAAATAATAAGTAAACATTTTTTAAAACTTATTAAAAAAAAAAAAGTATTTAAATGTAGCTAAAATAAATTGATTGCAACTGCTTACCTTAAAAGATTTAGTAAACTCTATTTTTTTTAATGCACTGATCCATCATAATCATGATTTGAAGGAGACTGACCAATACTTCTGATTTATTGATCTCGCAATTTAATAAAAATCTGTTCTGTGGTAAATTCCATTTTTTTGTGATAGGTGTAGCTAAAAACTTTCCCAGCTCACTCACAGATGAAGTTGGACATGCTTAATTAGCTGATTCCAGCATAATCTACCAAATATAGATGCGGAGCCTCACATCACACTAAGGGCTCATTGGATCAGTTGTACGTACACACGTCCCTGTAATTAAATGGCTAGATAAACATACTAAATAATGTAAAAAGTCTTTAAAAATGCAAAAAACTAGATGTAACAAGTTTTCTGTGAAGGTTATGTTTAAGGGTCGGTTTAGGGAAGAGAAAATATCCTTAGCTCATCATAAAAAGCATTACGCTTATGGAAAGTTCTCATAATAATAGGAGTGCCAACATATGTGTGTGTGTTTTAGATGAGATCATGTGATCGAGTGGGTGTGACATTTGAAGCAGCGCCATCTCTCCATCGATCACTGTTGGGAAGCAACTAACTTTTTCAGTAGCATGAGAACACTGTTCTGTTACCATAATAAACGCTATAGCAAAATGTCATGACTTTCAGATTTAACCTTAACTTACGGTCACATTTATTTATTTGTTATTATTGTTCTTTTTTTTTTAACTGAAAAAATGTGCATCATCTGTAAAATATAAAAATAATATTACAAGAAAAATTGTAAAATAAAATCTTGTGATTATAATAGCATTTCTTGTTAGACTGTTATCCAGGTGGCTCTCTGATTATTATTATTTATTTTATTTTTTTTTAAGGAATGATTTTCTTATGAACGAGTGGCCAAAAGTTGACACTCTTAATTATCAGCAAAAACATACTTTTCCAGCACATTGATTATAATCACTGAAAAATTGTCCAGAAAATTGAAGAATGGTTTTGTAGCAGAAAATATAAACACCTTTTCCATTGTGCCCTCTAGGGCTTTTCTATGTTGAACATCTGTGAGAATAAAATACAGCAGCAGTAGCTGAAGGACACGTGTAACCGAGCATAAAGTATTTTAGTGAGAAATACACAAGCGTTCTTACAAACACCTGGGCTCTGAGGCAGTTAAACCAAAATACCTTTAGGGCAGTTTCTTGATGGCCATCTCGGTAACTTTTCTGAGCAGCTGTTTTCAGTGAAAGTAGCAGTCATACAAGGCTCCTATATACTTTAACTTGACTTGGGAAAGAGATAAATCTCTGGAACTGTTTGTCAGGATTACATTTCAATGACACATTTTGAAACACCTATAATATCTGACAGCATCAGTGGTCTGTCTGTCTCTAGACTTTGTCCTCACCTCCATACAAACCAGAAACGCTCTTATAATTCAGATCATTCAGAATTATGTTGCTTTTGTGTTTATTTGCCACCATTTTTTGAAAACCGTTATAAATCAGGACGGATTCTCTTGAACCAGATGGAGGAGTGTTATTTGTGGCAGTGATGTCTGTTAATTGGTATCCTCCCATCAGCATTCTTCTGCCTTTCTTCAGGTGTTCATAAGAAGGTGTCCAGAATTTGGAGTACATCTTATATTTTCATGTTTAAGAACTTAATAAAACGGTAACACTTCACAGTTACGTTTGTTACCATTAGTTAATGTATTAACTAAAATGAACAAATAGTGAACAATACATTTATTCAAGTATTCATTCATCTTTGTTAACATTAGTTCATAAAAATACAATCATTTATTGTTAGTTTATGTTAGCTCACGATGCATTAATTAATGTTAACAAACACAAGTTGTGATTTGAATAAATAATGAAGATAATAAATAATGTTGTTTGTTAATGAACCTTATTGCAAGTGTTACACATAAAGCATTCTTTTTACTGCTTCTTCAATGCAGCTCTACCTAATGCTGAGATTTTTTTTGGACCGGATGGATTGAACTTCAAATTCCCACCTGTTTCCTGTCAGGCAGTCTTTATGTCTTTATATAATGCTTCTTCTCTTAGTCTTTACCATCACTCTTCTGCCTCTCTCCAGGTGTTCCTGACGGTACAGCGGCTGTAAGAGTTTCCATGGAGGGCGGTCAGCCACTCCCATCACTGGCGTCTGGAGAAGCAGCGCCTCGAGTAACCAAAGTCTCGTCTCACACCCCTCAGAGCATCAATGGGAGCATGCCGTCCATTACAGGCTATGCAGGAGCTCCAGGTAGTGTATTCAGATATATGTGTGTGTATTTTCTAAAAAATACATGGAAAAGAAAATTGGGTTACCTCAAATAATTTGTTCACTTGTTCTTGACAGGTTATCCAGGGGTTCCAGCTGCCGCTCTCAGTCCTGACTCCATTTCTGGTATTCAATGCTTGACTGTAGCTAAACAAAGTTGGGAAATTACTAAATAAACTAAATAGCCACAGTTATCAAGTTTTTTGATGTACAGTAGCTGATATAGGCTACAAACTTATTTTTTATTAAATTCTTACATAATTTGATACTTTTCCTAATGAGTGACACAAATATTTGCCAAATTTTTTATACTGAAGAACTTAAGGTATGTGTACTGTGTCAAAAATGACTGAATTATGTCTAACCAAAATTGAATTCACTAAATGTAAAAAACAAAAAAAGTTTAAGTTAATTGCCCTTAGTTTAAATTAAGTGAACAAATCAATTACACGTTTTTCCAAAGTAACTGATGAAGTTTGTAAAGAAGAAACCTATTTAGTTTACTTATAGTTCCCAATGGCCACCCATTTTTTGTTTGTGTGTCAAGGTATGTGCTGCAATCAGCAATAAAAGCTGGATGATGAACTGATCCTGCTGGAATAAATTTAGTTTATTTTTAGAAGACATTTACAATCTGAGTATATTGACACCAATTCTGAAGAACACAGAAAACATTCACAGATACAAACAAAATGCATGCACACACTCACAAAATACTTACGCATAAACAAAAAATGTTTAAAAAAAAATTAGCTTTTACCATTCCTAGACGCATATAACACTCGTTAATTTCACGTCTTTTACCTCTCTTTCACAAACACACACGCACATAGCTATCACACAGTATGTGTCCCCATTCCCTTTGCACCAGATAACTCATCTGTTTCTTTTGAATCATACATGTACATAGCATCATTGATCTTTACACTGCCTTTAATGGACCAATTCGCTGTCTGCTCAGAGCGGGAGTAACTTTGCAGATCAGGACATCTTTCATTGTTGTCCATTGTGATGCATGATTAGACGCTTCGTATTTAGACAGAATAATTGCTGTACTATTTATTTTGTCTGCATACTGATGAAATAAAATATATTCATGATTTACCCTTGATAAAGGAAGGATGTATAAGTTAAATAATAGAGGACCCAGGATTGAGCCTTGAGGGACACCCCACAAGATATCACATGGCGTCTGAAGGTGTGAGGATCCTGTGCATTGTAGTATTCCCTGTTGCTTATGTAGGATCTAAACCAGTGTAAGACTAGACCTGATTGACTGAGCCATTTCTGCACTCAAGTAGATAATATGATCAAAAGTGTCAAAAAAGCAACCCAGAGATCTAATAGAGATAGGATAGACAGATGACCCCAATAACTTTAAATAGCCAATCACTCAGGTTCTTTTTAATTTTACATTGTCAACACAATTTCTGCATGGGATTTTAGGGCTTTTTTAAGGGGCAACAGAGTTAAAAAAAAAAAAAACCTGGACAGGAGAGATTAATGCACGCCGCTAGAGCATTTAAGAAGGGAGATGTGGGAGATGTAAGAGAAGGGAGGAATGACACGGGCTCCAAGAAAGTCAAAGCTGTATCAGCAGTAAGATATAAGTCTCATCACTCAAATTGTTGTTGCTATATACATACTGATAACAGTAGTATTCAGAGATGAACAAAGAAAGCTTTTTCATGCAATTTTTTAGTTTACTTGCAGTGTAGATCTCTAGTAGTGAAGCTCATAGCTTTTTAGTATTGAATTTCAGTTGCTCGGCTATAGATTAAGTACTAAAAAAAACTGTAGCTTGCCAGACTACAAGTTATGCTTCATTTAAAGTTGATTCCTCAACACTGGCAGAACATGTGAATGTTTTGCAAATAACATAATTTCGAGAGGAATCGCTGGACGAGCTCATCACGCATGGCTGGCAGCTAATCATCCTAATCAGCCGGTCATTAATCTAGCGCCAATCAAATCCCTTTCCTTCACTATAAATACTCCTGTTTTCCCTTTCTTCGTTTCTCGCTTTTGTGCACCCCTCCTCCAACCCCTCCTCCGCCTTTTATGCCACGCTTCCTCCAGGGGGGCAGACGGTGATCGAGCCGAATGCCGAACCCTTGCCCACAATAGGGCTCCAGCTTCTAGGGTTCAGAGTCCGCCGTTCTCCTGGCTCGCTCCCCGGACAGCACGCCAAATTCGCTTTTTCTTATTAGTGAGGAAAGCGTGAACTCTTGAAAATATATATGTATTGAATATTATATTCACAGCTGTCTCTTTCCTGCATCCACAGCACAGATTCCACTGAGGACAGTACAAATGGCAACAGGTACAACTAAACCTCCTGTGCATTTTACAGAGTTGTGTTGCCAATAAGTGACAGTAAAGTAAATGTGTGTATTTATGCAGGAGAAGGACGAATGATGACCTATGTGTCATTTTCGGCTGGTCTGACACTTGTGCCATTCCCTGGAGAAATCGGCATCATCCGATTCAACAATGTTCTGTTAAACGATGGACAACACTACGATCCACAAACAGGTACATTCATTCATGACAAGGCAAAGTCATAAATGATCTATTATTTATAGTGTTTGTTTGTGAAAAAGAAATGATTGAAGAAATGACATCATTATAAATGTCTTATAATAGAAATGTTGTTAAAGTGTATTTTAGTTTTGCCGTAAATGCTTGTCAGAACATTCAGCAGTATTTTAACCATATTTCATAGACAACAGAATTATGAAATTACCTATAAAGATGTATTTCTTAAGTCCTTAAGCAGCTCCTAATCATTCAGCTAGTTACATTTAATATAAACTGAAGCTATAATACAGTTTAATTAAATTGCATTTAGAGCAGAGTATCAGACATCTTTTGCACTTTGGCCAGTTCATTTTTTGTAGAAAAAGAAAACGGATGGCGTTCTACCATTGTTGTAATCTGAATCTTGATTTTCTAGGTGTGTTCACTGTTCCCATGGACGGACGGTACCTGCTAAGTGCTGTATTAACCGCTCAAGCAGGAGAAAGGGTCGAAGCCTTTCTCTCAGTATCCAATCGCAACATCCAGAAGCTTTCCACTGCTGCAACGGATGGCGGAGACACTCAGGACTGTGTGTGCGGAGGGACCGTCTCTGTAAGTCTCGCTCTTCATCTGAAGCGGGGCCAGAGGACGGGACTGGTGCTCACATCAGGGAGACTGGCCATTTCAGCATCCAGCGAAATCCTGTCCTCATTCAGTGGAGTTCTGCTTTACCCAACAGTGGGGAAGCGATAACCCACAGCCAATGGCGAACATTAAGGTGAAAGTTCATCCATAAAATACAATTGTCAACATGACAACATTTACTCAGCCTCAAGCTGTTCCAAACCTTTCTTCTGTAACACTTTATTTTAAGGTGTCACGATACAGTAACATAACAGTAGCCATTAACTTATATATACAGTAGTATGGATAAAAATACTAATTAAGTCAGTGGTTATCGTCAGCTGTTTGGTTTCCAGGATTCTTCAAAATATCTTGTTTTGTGTTCAGCAGAAGAAAGACACTCATATAGGTGTGGAACAATTTGATTTTAAGTAAATAATGACAAAACTTTCATTTTTGGTGAACTATCCCTTTAAGGTTACACTCTGAAAAAAAGCTTTCACTGGAATCGTACATTCAATTTTGTGCCTTATTTACCTTAAAGGTACATAATATTACCCAAAGAGCACATATTAGTACCTAAATGGTGCATATACAGTAAGTATTTTTTTAAAAGTGTACTATTTCACCGACAGATTTGTTACTTTTTGTATAATTTTTTCTGAGAGTGTATAGAGTTGACTTAAATAAATAAAAAATAATGAGATGCTTAAAGAGCTTTAAAGACAAGAAAAAACAACAACACTTTATTTGAACTCTTTATGCATAATAAAGCATTTTATATTTTAATAATTGTATCCAACAGTCAAATGCATTTTTTTTCCACAAAAACTTGTGAAATTGGTTGATCGTCATGCTTTAATGCATTATACTTTCTAATGGTTTAAAAAGTATTTGGTTGCAATTACTCATGAGATCAAGTACTGAAAGTGACATAATGCATAAAGAATGCTTTATATATGATGCACTATATATACTGTACAGGCTCCAAGTGAAGCACTGGCAATTGTTTGACTAATAAAAGCTGAGAAACAGCAAGAGAATCCATTTAAAAACAGAAAATGACTACAGCATTCAGACACTTTCTATTAATTGTTAATTGGAAGAACAAACATGTATGGTGCTTGTTAATCTACTGATCTTTTTTTAGCGCAAAGGTCACTAGTTAGTGAATGAGATTGCTTCCACCTGGACCATGACTCATTTCTCAGAAGAGCACACAGCAGTCAGAGCAGCCTCGTTTAGATGTGCTTAATATAATGATTAAACTGTGTGTTTTACAAAATGATTCACAGTCTGGGTGGAACCGATCTTAGATCTAAATGTGGACCGCGGTCCATTTATTGGCAGGAAAACAAATGCTACAATGTTTTGCACATTTCAGGAAAACCTCAGTAAAATAAGGATTTCAGTAAAGGGTAGCCACCTTGAGTCTACAACAGATCCAGTATACTGTAGGTCAATTTTTCACACATCACTGAAACCTTCAACACTTCAGCACAAGTTTTTAATAACCTCACCAGACTTAAAACAGAAATCATCTCACCCAATGACTCAATCAAAACCTTTCCATGATGACTCTGTGCCCAAACACACAGATAAATCATTTATTTCCAAGAAGATGTTTTATCAACACATATTTTTTAAAATGCATAAATATTATGGAAGATTTGTTTTTTTTTGTGTGAAGAACATATTTGATATTTTGTCTCTAGAATGATTATTGGACTGAAAGTTGTTCAAAAATTCATATCAGCAATGACTGCTCCAATAGCTGTTATTTTTACTACCCGAATCTGTATTTTATCTAACAATTTATAGAAATGTATATCATTTAAAATGTCATGTTCGCAGTCATGACATTATTGCAACCATCTTCATATGCAGAAATTCTAGACAGACTGATACAGAAAAATCTGAATCAAACTGCTATAAAGGAGTGCATCAGAACCGATGATGAGTCTCAGCTGCAAATAAATGTCTTGTTATAAAAAGTCTTGTTTTTTGTGTTAGTGACCATCTGATGAGTGACTTTCTGTATCCCTTATATTAACCTGGGTTGCACATGAGATCGTTCATGTATTCATGTATAAGTATTCTGAACAAGTTGTTTTCATGACCAAGAGCATAGAAGCACTTACTGTACATATAAGATGAGTAAGAATAACTGAGGTGTTTCTGCATTGCCATTTAATAATACTATGGCTCAGTTGTTGGTACTACATTTTATTTTATCAAACATATAAACATGCATACATATTCCAAACATTTTCCTGTATTAAATGTGTATTCTAGTACTCAATTAAATATTATGGTAGGACTTCTTGAATTAGACTAATAGACTAATAGTGCTTGTATTGTTTTTTGAGTATCAGTAAAACTGTGAGCAAAATATTTCCAAGATTTCCAGCAAAAGGGCTGTAGATGGGAGAATAGTGAAAAGTGTGTGCGTTCAGTTACATTTAGGACATGCAATCACTAACACAATTAAACCAGGAACATGTATTAGAAGTAAAAACGCATTGTGACATGGTGCTATTCAAAAATCAGATGAGAGAAAAAAAAGGATGGATGCGTTCTCTCACCGAGCAAGCATTTTCTACAAAACAGTTCAGCATGTTGCTTTCTGGGTTATACTCTGGGTTCATCTGCTTGCCTGTACCAAATTTGGGCTTTTTATATCACTGACTTCATGTCGTCAAGTTAAGAGTTTTTATGGTGGAGAAAATGCAAAAGCTTAGCGAGAGAGCACAAGGTTTTCTCAGGGAACAGCAAAAGCAGTGAAAAATATTTGAGGGTCTCTGAGAAACTTTGCATTTACTGCAAAGGAATAAAAAATAAAACCATCTCAAGATTAAAGTCATTGAAATGCTTCAGGAGACATTAAATTTCAAGAAAAAGTTTTTACAAAAAACTGGCTAATTCTTTAGGATCCTTGATGGTTGTGTATGCCTTCTTCCACAGAACGAAACTATCCATACGGCCATTAACGCAAATACTGTGAGGTTTTTGGTTTAGCTTAGCATCTACTGAAAGTATTGAAATATTCTATATACTGTATATCTCCAAACCTGTATGAATTTCTTTGTTCTGACGAATACAAAGAAAGATCATTTGAAGAAAGTTTGTAACCAGGCTGTCTTGGGTCACCACTGACTTCCATAGTAAAAACTAAGATACTATGGAAGTCAATGACAGTCTGGTTATAAACTAAAAAAAAAAAAATCTTGCGTTCAGCAGAACAAAGACATTCATGCAGATTTTGAACTACTCGAGGGTGAGTAAATGACAGAATTTTCTTTTTTGGTGAATTATTCCTTTGTGACAACTGCAGCTTTTTTTGTTGTTGCCATAATTCTGTTTATGCTATGTAAAAATAGCAGATGAGCAATGTGTAAATTGTAAATGCTATTTATGCTTTTAAATAGCGACAGATATTGGCATCTCAGCATTCTCTTAATATTTTATTTGTACGTTTTATTTTTTCTCTAAACCCAATGACTTTATTCTCACAAATGTTTGTTTTTAGACTTTTTTTCTAATCTAGTTTTTTTTTTTTAGTTTAGACGTTTAATCCCTTATTATAACGACTTTAATCTAGAGACGGTTTTATTATTGCTTGGCCTTAATCCGTCTATTTCAGAAAAAACACAAAGGCCTTGAAATATAATTTTACCTCCCATCTAACTTTTCTAAAGCAGCGGCGCATATGAAATGACACACTCATCAAATAAATCTCTAAAATCATGACTAGCATGATTCATACCTGGATCTAAAACATATACAGTTAAACCGAGTCCATTTTTAATCATCTTTCTTTTCATACACATTTTCACGGTTTTCGGTTTCAAGAGCTGGTGTAGACTGGTCTGGTTCTGATGAAGATGTCGGCTCTGGTTCAGCAACATGTTCTGTGAGATGCATGGCATCACTCAGCTCTGTCTCTAAAGCAAATAATCCCACATTTACAGAATCGGTATTAAACAACAAAACCTGTCAATCACATTCAGGTCTGTATTTTGCAGGTTTATGTGTATTCCTGCACCGTTTCTCACCTTTCAGCATCGCTGTTATCTCCTCGTCCTCCACTGCTACAATGGCGGGTGCCTCTCCTGTTGTGGGACTGAAGGGTTGAGGAGTAGCTGTGTGTGAGGCAGGATTATCTGGGTTTGAGAGCATCGGTGTATCTGAGGTTTGGTTTTGAGGGGTCGGGGAACCTGGGGACTGGATCTGAGGAGGTGGAGGAGGTGTTGGGGGACATTCTGTACTTGGGGTTTGATTTTCAGGGGTCGGGGTAGCTGTAGTTTTATTTTGGGTGTTAGTGTTAGCCGGGGTTGATGTTAGAGTTGGGGTTGTGGGAACTGATCTGGTTGAAGGCGTCTTTGAACAAGGAGTTGTTGGTCCAACGATCACGTTTCCGTCTGCGTCCGCCAGATACGACACCACACCAAAATCACCCATGTTATCGATCACATTCAACTGGCAAGAGCAAGAGGCACAAGTTACGTGGACGTACAAACACAGTTCTCATGATAATCCCGATTTATTCTTCATCTGTATTTGGACACCATACATAATTCATTATAAGTGTGAGAGTGTGAAATTTGGCGAGGTGATCTTGTATTCCTGTGTGTCTTTGACCAAAAATACATGCACACAGAAAGCTGATAAAATGGACTGCATTAATGCAAATCTACCCCTATTAATAAATTCGATAAAGTTTACAGTAAAAAGATGGCAGCTGTGGTTGCCGGAATTCGACCATAAAGAAATACGTTAACAACATTTTAGGTATTAAGTTAAATTTACAATGAAATACCGTAATTTCATTAATTTATATAATGTACTATAAAGTACTTAAATCTGTTTTTCAAGCTTTGAAATACACTGATAAGCACCAAAAGCAGGGCGGTGACGTTAGACCAGGAAGTATATAAGTCACATGGTGCCTGCCAGCGCCAGCTTTCTGCTGTTCAGAATGCGCTCTCTGTGTCTGCAACCAAAATTGTTTGTGTGTGTGAGTGAGATTGTCTGAAAGGTCCTATTTTCCCTCCCTGAAGTGTGCTTAAAAAGATCGAGTGATTGAGATCCTCTCTTTAGACCTGCTTCTCCACTTATTTCTCTTGCTATACATAAACCACTGAGCATGACAAGCAAGGGCGAAGGCAGGCTACTGCCTTTTAGACGGTGTCTCCCTGTAGAAGGTTTATCACAGGTGCAGACACACACCTGCTCAGCGTAGCCTGCCTGGGATTGGAGCATGCAGCAGACGCTTCGGAAGGACCCGATAAAAGCTGTCCCCATTGCGAGCTGCTGCCGCTGCGGCTGCTTCGATCCCGGAAAGCCACCAGTGAACCAGAGGGGGTTTTCACTGGTGAGCCTCGCGGCTAAGATCGTGGGGCTCCCAATGTGATCTCGCTAAAGCTATGGAGACTGATCGTCCCCTATCTCCAGCTCAGCCGAGATCACATGCCCGCTCCCAGAGTGAAGCAGGCGGTGTAGACCGACCCACTGTTTCCTTTCGTGGAGCAGGCTCGACCCTCACTGCCTCATCCTCCGAGGGGTATGAGTGTGAGAGTGTCGACGAGCCGCCCCAGTCGATTAAATATGAGGAGCTGTTGGAGGTGGTTACAAGGGCTGTAGAAAAATTAAAAATTGACTGGCCCACCGAGATGCAGAGAGTACCAAAGAATAGCATGCTCGATGAGCGTTTTCTGCATGCTCGGTCACCACCTCCACACCGGAGCCTGCCGTTTTTCCCTGATTTGCTCACAGTGGTGTGTAAATCGTGGGGAAGCCCATACTCGGCCCGTGTGTACGTCCCCACGAGTGATAATATGGGAAATATAATGGGCAGTGTTGGAGGTAACGCATTACAAATAACGCGAGTTACGTAATAATATTACTTTTTCCAAGTAACTAGTAAAGTAACGCATTCCTTTTTAATTTTAGAGTAATATAACTGAGTTACTTTTTCAAAAAAGTAACGCCAGTTACTTTGTTTTCTTATTTATTGACTGACAAGTCTTCTGACCTCATGTTGGTACAGAGCATTGTGTGCGGTGTGTGAATACTAGGGGTGGGCATAGACTATTATTTTTAATCTGGATTAATGTAGATTAAAACAGCTCATTTGAATCCTGCCAAAGGCATTCAGAATATGTGTGCTACCTAAATAATGACTAAAAGTAAAGCTCTATTGGGACGGGACTAGTTTTACAGGGGGTTGTTAGAGAATGTTTTGTTTCACAGATGTACTTGATGATTTTAATCCCATCCGAATCTGCCATGTCTGTGTTTTGCGATGTCTGTGATATTTTTTTTCCCAACGCGTTTACTTGTGTGTTTTGGCCAACACAATATGCTGTAGATGCTCTTACCGCACACAAGTTTAATATATTTTGATATATCAAATAAATAAATAAATACAAATAAAGAGCCAGATCACGCAAACTGTTAAGACTGTCTATTGTAATATCAGTATCAGATAAGATTACTCACGTTCATTTCTGAACTCGGTTAGATATGTTTTAATTATCAAAATTAAACATGGGTTTACTACAAATAAAAATCAGAATAGTTGAACTAAGGTAACCACACATTAACATGGTTTTGCTGTACTAGACATTTATCTTCACCATGGTATTTGTGATTGTACTAATTGTAATCAATCTGAATGACTATAGCACTGCACGCGTGATCTCTGTGAAGCCCAGATGAACAAAACAGACCCTCTCACCTCTGTTATAAACACGGAGATGTCAGCCCACCACAAGTGAATACAGAGTAGTTTTAGACTACATGTGAATGCGCATTAATTCATCTCACTCTCAAAAAATAGATTCAGTATTCATCAAAATGAATAAAAATAAACTTGCAAACCTGCAATAATTAAATTACACAAATGTATCTCATTTTATTAACCATTATTGCTGACCTTTGATGATCCAGTTCAACCATACTTACAAGCAAAAATGACTTTTTACTAACCATTGTGCTTCATTGTTTTTTTGTTTTTTTTATTGCTGTAGAGTATTGAACTTTCTCAGAACTTTACAAATGTGAATTTACTTTATTTCTTCAGCCTGAGGTTTATTAGTGACACTTTTTGGTGTGCTTTTACATTTGCTATAAATAGAACGTCTTATATTAAAAACAAACACACAAGCTCGGCCAATATTTAAAAAGTAACGCGAAAGTAACGCAAAAGTAATATAACGTATTACTTTCCATAAAAAGTAACTAAGTAACGTAATTAGTTACTTTTTCTAGGGAGTAACGCAATATTGTAATGTATTACTTTTAAAAGTAACTTTCCCCAACACTGTTCATAAAAAATAGTTTGGAAACACCTTTTGTCAAGAAAATGGGCTTTAACACAAATAAATATAGTGTCACATGACAGAATTAGCCTATTGGCAGCTTCTGTGTTCGTGGTGTTACCCTTTCAGTCGAATCACTTCGACGTTACCTATGGGAACTCGCCAGAGAGACCGATTTGCCTTTGAGCTTTTACTAAAGGCCAATGAATATTGGCGTGTACTGATTG
>JAUCMU010000125.1:31425762-31478347 GCA_032275025.1 Enteromius treurensis
AAGGGTCTCACCTCAGTCGTGGTATCGAAGGTGGAGACAGCGCTGGTTATTCACTAACCCCACCCACAATCCCTGCCGGACCTGGGAATCGAACCTGCAACCTTTGGGTTACAAACCCAACTGCCCCAAACTAATCAGCTAACAATAAAGAATACTTTAAAATCTAAATTCTTAAACTATGTTATGCTAATGTTAACTGCTACATGTAAACAACAAACAGTAGTGTATAAATACTCATACATGTGAGGCACAATGTGCTCTTGACTCCCTTACTGATTATTTACAGGTGTTTTATCCGTATTTTTAATTCGGCGCTTCAATGTGTCTTGTTTTAGGGCTAATGGAAATCTACATCAAAAATACTGGATAATGTCAAAATAAAGTAAAGTAAGGTATAAAAATAAAATGAAATCATTTTTACAGAAAAAGACTGGAAAGATGTTTCAGTAAAAGCTTGTTAACCAGTTGACTGCATGTTAATCTCATATTATGGGGGCTTTTTTCTCACAAGAAAAACTATAAATGACTATGAATAGTTGCATTTATAGTGAAAAAACACTAAAAGGACATTATCTGAATTCTCTACGTGGCACATCACAAGTTGTAATATTTTATATAAAAGGTTTTGCATCTTATTTTTGGTCTAAATATATGAAGGTAGTGTGTGTTACATATAATATATATTTATTGCACTACTTTAGTGTTATCCTGATGTTTTGTGTCCAAACATTGGCCTTATTTTATGTGCAGGCTACTTATGGTGAACTCTTATTCACAATGTTGTTTTTTTATTATTGTACACTTATATTATTACAGTGGTTATGAGTAGATTTTAAGTTTAAAAGTTTAAAAAGATTTAGGTAGTTCTAGCAGGTTGGTATTAAGCGGCACCAATATCCTCTTCCCCATTTTTTTACAATTTCATTCCACTGAGCAAAACCAACAATAACACATACAATAAATGCCTGAAACAAGTTAATTTGTACGCTGCCAAACTCTCTACAACATGATGACACACACACGCATGTTTCTCCAGTCACATCAACGAGGTTTATACAGATGTCGAAAAGGCAAGAGACAAATGCACAAAGCTGCTTCAAACGAAACCACAAACAAATATTAAGATCACACCATCTAAATGGAAGTACTGTACTGCTCTTCGAAACGAGAGCAAACATCACACTTTCGATTCTGTGTCTTCGTCTGCCAAAGAGCAATGGCTTGACATTCACAGAAGAATCTCGCAGCTTTTCTTTACCAAAGAGAGTAGAGAGAGTTTGTGATCTTGGCGTGATATTGTTGTATAAGGGGATTTCGCTCCACCCTCCCCTGGCACACAGACAGATTACACAGTGATTATACGCAACTCAATATTGCATGACAACCTCCAGCGCGTGAGGGGTTTACCATCATGTTTCATTCATTTGGCTTGAATGAAGCCTCATTTGAAGCATCGGAAAGCTTAAGATTTATGTGAAATTCATAACGGAACAGATGTCCTCTCGAATTTGCTTCTCCAAAAGAAAAAAAAAATGAAAAATTCTGAAAATAAGCCTTGATTGCCTCAAAAACTTAAACATGTTTAGGTCTTAACCCCAGAGGGCTTAGAGGTTATTTAGTTGCACTAAGAAGCAAAGCACCATGGGGAATATCCAAATGACAGATTTATATCAATGCCCTTATTCTGCCCTGCATCAGTGCCTTAATCTGACTTTCATAACGCTTGTGTGTGCGTGTGTAACTATAGTGTAATGAAGAATGAGAATCAATTAGTCCATATATCTTCCTCCTTTCAAATGTTGTTTTTTGTTTTTTTTGTGTCCGCTCTCTGCGAGCTTTGGATGTGATACTACGACTAGCTGTTGCCGAAGGCCAAAACCCAACATTGGTTCTTTTCAAAGCTTCTGTAGAATCTGCCTACTGAGAGTTTGATACCATGACATCACAGAGAGGATGAAACTGAAACTAAAAACTTCTCTTCCTTTATTATGCACATCCACACAAGGTGTCATCTATCCCTCTAATGATTTTAGTGAAAGCGAGATACACTTTAAAAAGGAGTCAATCCCTCCGGTTGGATTTTGTTTCAGCTAAAAATTCTTCTGTCCCTTTTTCTTCTTGCTGTTGAAGTGTGACTGGCATTTTAATTACCTGCACGGATGGTAATGCTCATCAATCATCTCTCCGAGAGTGAATTGTGATGACATCACTGACAAATCCCTAAGTATGAGATTCTCACGTAAAGTCCTACATCAAAAGATGATATGGTCACTGCAACCAAAACAGTGCCGGCTTTGCTCAGGATGTTAAGAAATATCAATTTAACATGAAGACTGGTCAGTGACAAAGTGTGACCACCCATAATGCACCTGCAGTTTAAAGCCCCACGCCTAAATAAAGAAAAACAGGTTGCTTGCACGTACGTCTGCTTATATTTGTCTGTGTTTGGAGAACAGCGGAAGCTACATTAAGAATTTGAAGGGCATATACTGTGCTAAAAAAAAATGACGAATACTTTAAATAAAGGCAGGCAGTGGAAAGGAACAGACTGTAATAAGCAGTGGAGATAGATTTATGCCTATTCCGAGAAAGGCTGAAGGCTCTTATTGAGCACATTAAAAGCCCTTTTAGCCTATATCTAATATTCAGTCTCTCCATAATTAATTTAATCCAATAAAGAAAATGATTTAATATTTTCTGCTGCTTTCCATGAAGTGAACTATGAATCCAATTTCAAGTCTTCTGATTGAGGATTCTCTGTATTGCAGCTAGCACACCGACCTCATTCTGGACGTCTTTGTTAACACTAGCTGTGGAAAGAAGCGCATCTTTCTCTGCCTATTAAACAGCTAGCTAGCGCCTAAGCTCCGGAAAGGAGTAGAATGAAAATAGAAAAACAATAAAAGAAAATGTGAGTTATTAAATCACATATTGAAGCAATGTATAATCTCCGCTTGTCTGGTTGGTTCCTGCCAGAATATCTTTGTTTAGCCCGTGTGCGGCAAGACTCCAGTAATTGAAAAACCAATTCAGTCTGTTATTTATTTATTTCTATATTTTCTAATGAAAGTCACAGTCTGCTCCAAAGGTGGGCGGGTGGATAGAAGGATAAATGAAAGGTGATGAGGAGAACCACATTAATCTTTGTAGAATTACAAAGAAAAATAAACTACTTATCTCCATAACACCATTCGGTCCCGCACCCAGTTTTCAGAGAAAGAAGTAGCAGCGCTATCATAAACGATATCTCCTTTAATAGTTTTTTAATTCACAATGATCTCACAATCTCTCTGCTTCCTTGCCTCTCTCTCTCCTTCTCACTCACTGGTTCTTTCACTCGTCTTGAAACACTTGAATGAACCCATTAGCCCGGCCGGCTCTAGAACTGAAAGGAGCCGGGTTGAATTTAACGGGGCATTGTGCGCAATCGGCCTTTAATCGACTCTCTTCAAATACGGCAGCTGTTTTCACCGTGTCTAATTCATAATTACATCTTCACAACAAGTGCTACACCTTCTCTTGCGCTCATTCAGCTGAACTCTGAGTATTACATCCAGCACAGGTCCAAAAAAGTCATTAAATCCATCTTTGAAATACCTTGTAAATGATTATTTTATTATTTCGCTCACCCTTTTCTTACTTCGGGGGTACCGTGATGCATAGCGATGAAGGTATGTGTGTGTTTCCCTTTAAGGGTGTTGATTTTGCTAATAAATGGCAGTGGAGGCAGGATCAGGAGGCGGGGCAGGGTGTGTCGGGTTGAGTTAGGCCCGAGGGGTGAGGTGAGAGGAGAGGAGACTACAGGCCTTGGCCCAGAGCCAGGGTTAACTGTACCTCTCCATTCTCTTCAGACTAAAAGTCATCCATCTCTCCCTCTCTCTTCTGACACCCTGTTTATTCCCTCATTCATTTGTCATGTCCCCAATCAGCTGGATGAATACAGGCACTGCCTCGCTGATGTATGGTCTTTCTAATTAAGACCAAAAGAGAAGATCTGTGACTCAACTTCTCTCTTGTTTTCTAATCACCATGAGCTAGTTTTTTTTCTTCTTTTTTTTCTGACCAGGGAAATGTCCTTTTCAGGCAGGATCGCGGGTGTAGGTCATTTACAAAAAGAAAAATCTGCCTGGCATCCAGGATGCTTTTGTTTGTTTATTTGAGGTGTTTAAAACAAAGGCGGTGTTGGTGTTGAGAATCTCATCAGCAGGAAACCCCCTTAGAGACACGCAGCATATTCAAAGGCATGCAAATGACAGCGCTCAGAGCTGGGTTCGTTTTGGAACTGCTTAATTACCTAATTTCTAAAATAACTTGTGCCTTGTTTATGAATACGGTGCATGTAGGTAATGGCCCCTTTTTTTGTGCTTTTTTTACATTGTTACACTATACAGACAACACCCACTTCTGCCCTGGTGTTGACACCACAAAAAAACTTGGAAACATTAACAAGAACAACGATCTGGTGAGCGAAAACCTTTACATTGTAGATAAAAAATGAAATATTATTGTACTTTGGGAAAAGGGATGGAAAGTTTAGGAAGGACTGATTGATGCCGGAGACGGAGTTACTGTAATACACATACGTTAGTGATTCTTTAGTTAAAAATGTGCCAGGATCATTTCACATAATATACAATAAATCTGCTCTGCACGTTGTAAAAATGTTGCATGAACATGAGACAAATGTTTATGCTTATAACTAACAACCGTTATTAGAATAGAGTAACTATTTAAGCATCCTAATGTCAACCCTATACCCAAATACAGAAAAAGGTATTCTGAAGAACGTTTTTGTTCACAGAATTAACATAAAATAAATGTGTAAACCAACACGAGAGCTGCACTGACTTTCATTGTATGGACAACATCATCTTTTTGTGTTTTACAGACTAAAGTTGATTATACAAGTTTAGACTGACAGCGAGTAAATGATTACAGAATTCTCATTTTAACCAGATATTAAGAGTCGAAACCTAAAGAAACCTAACAGTGTTACACTCCAGTGCTTGGCAAAAATGCACAACAGAGAAGGTGTGAGTGAAATAGAAAGAGGGAGGGGGGAGAGAGAGAGAGCGAGCGAGGTGGTGAAAAGTGAGAAGACACCTTTGAAAAGAATCAATTACAGTAAAACGCATCAGAATCACTCGTGCATTTAATACATCTCATATCTGAGCGTTTCAGCCCGCTCCCTCACGCCTGCTGCATCAGCCCGGCCCATCTGCGCTGCTTTGCAAAGTAGCAATATTTAAAACTAATATCAATGCATTATGACCCAACAAATCCTTTAAACAGCACATTAGGATGAATTGTTGCAAGCCTGTGATATCAAATAACAGGTATCAGCAGCACAGAAAGCCCCTCATTTCTCATCTCTGTACAACACAATAGCACATTTGGCAAGGTGAGGTAGAAAGAAAGAGCGAGAGAGGCAAAAATATGGCTGTGAAAGTAAAGTGATCCTTGTTTTTGCATTAGCTAAACCGACAGCACTTGTAAATGAGTCACATGGGTGAGGATTATCTTCCAGTGTCAGGATTCATTTACAAAATATGTTGTGCTATTTGCTGTTTACAATGTGTTTGATAGAAGGAAAAAAAATATTTTCCATTGCCAAACGTTGCTGACGTTTGTGGAATATTCCCAAAAATGACGTCTCCACACGGTGACCCCAATCGGCTGAAAATACATGTCATTTAAACTAACATCCCTAATCCAATGTCAAAAAGAAATAACACATATAAGTAATAAAAAAATAAAACCCGCAGCCGCTGACTAAATCTTCCTTTCCATGTCATCCGTTAGTGGACAAGCCATGTTTATTACCGACTAACAAGGAGGAGGACAGGGATCAGAGCTGTGGCCTCAGAACAGAACGACAGTTTTCATGCTTTATTCACACTGTAGACATGCTGTAAGCCTGTAGGGTCCCTCACCAAAGGCCTACAGGAACACTTGTTTGTTCTTACCCGCGTCCCTGGCGACACACAAATATTTACCCTGATACACATTTAAGACACTTGCTAATAGACAATGTCGACACATGTACGACAACCAGGCAAAAAAGGGAAAATGTGATATGATACCGTTCCCTCTCGCTAAGTAGGGGAAGAAGGAGTGCACACGCCACGAGACGTACAATCGCAATGCAAAGGACCCCTGGTATTATCAAACAACTGCCGCCTAGCGTCCGAGTCGACCCACGGCGTCTTAAAATTAAACTACCTGATCATTCGTTACCTGCCCAGGGCTGTCAAAGCAAACAAAGAATGTACGGCGGAGAATTGATGAGTATTTGGAATGCATATGGGCAAAAAGGCTTCAATTTAGTACTGTGGTCTGCGTGGATGAAATGACACCTGTGATTGATTTGACACAGCAGTCCAGATTTATCTTGCAAATGGAGTAATGGCCATTGAGTGGTATGGACGCGATCTGGCGCCGAGCTGATAGCGCACAGAAAGAACAGGAGAGCTGAGTCCCAGCGGCTCTGAGGCACATCATGAGGAATCTTCACTAAGTGTCGCTGAACAGATTGTCTTGGTCAAGGTTATGATGCACTCATAAGTCTTAAGGAGTGTGTGTGGCACTTGGCTGCCTCCCCCCTCAACACGCGCCCAACCGCCAGACGACCCTCCTTACAAGGTGACCCGAAGAAGGGGATAGAAAGTAAAAGACTAATCAGCATTTTCCATGGGAGGCGTTTGAAATTGGGACAGAGAAAATTAAGTGGATGCACTTGAGAAGTGTGGCTCGTAGCAGGGAGGAAAAACATAAACAAAACACACACACACCAACCGTTTTCCATTTACTGTTCACTGAACTAGCTCTGCAGGGCTGGGGATTGTGACATGGGATGCTTTTTTTTTGGAATAGATGAATTAATGTAAACAAAAACAGGCTTTCACACAAAAGCATCACATGCAAATGTACAGCATGTCGTCTCAAAAGAATGAGTTTCCATCACACACCATCGCCCCCTAGTTCCGCTCGGTGAGTTGAACAGGCTTCTCTCAATACATTTATAATTGAGGGAGTGTTTCTTCACGAAACAGCACAACAACAAAAAATCTTCTCTTTGCTACATTTTGGTCTTCTTCCATGTTTTATTGAATAACGGGGGTGGGGCAGAAATGGCAACACAAAAGAGAAAAAACAGAGGATGGCAATCCATGAGTGCAGCCATTGATGATGTTTTGTTTATAGATTCGGCTTTTTGAGAATAAACTTGACTGTCTGAAGGGAGAGTTTCACTGGTATCTGTCATTCGGGTGTCAATACAACTGCCACATTTTTACACTCCGCTGGCACACAGGCCTCACCTGCTGACACACACACGCAGCACCAACTGTCTGGCAGCTTTTTATACAAGAAAATGCTCAATCCAGGAAATGTGGATTAAGAGAAAATAAAGAAAACTAAATAAATCATAGTTATTTACATATTTAGATATTATTAAGTGTACTGTTTATCTAAACAAGAGGGTGCACAATCTGTAACAATCTGCCTGCAACATGAAAGGTTAAAGAGGAAAAAAGAACTCATTCTGAATGTTATAGCTGTTACTAAATTAGATGATTCAGGATAAAATGAATTAGTCATTGAATCCTTTATTCAGCTTAATCATTCAAACACAGTGATTTATTTAGAAAGAAAACATATGACACTCAAAAATACTTGATTCAGGAACAAAACACCACAATTGTGTAATGATAACTAAAGTTTTCACAATCATTCTAATTCTATGAGAACAGGTGAGTTCACATCACAGCTCTAACACGTGACAGACAACTAGGGGTGGGCAATATACCGGTAGCTACGATTAATTGCTAGACAATTTGAAGGTAGAGATTTTGTACCGTGGTTTCACGCTCACGTGACGTTGCTGTGCTAAGTGGTTGTGACAACGTAAAATTTTTGCCACTATATAGACCTTGAATGACTAAATACACACACCTAAATATGTCAAAACGTATGTCTTCGCAAGTATCAATGTAAACACAGTAATTTAGGACTTAGGTGAAAGCAAACAGATGAGAAAGGAAATGTGTAACATTATAACAGCTCCAAACATAACAGTTAAAAGGCTTTTATAACTTTAATAAGAAGAAATATTTATTTTAGTTATACAGTGAAGACATCTGATTATTAATTTGTTTCTTATACTTATTTAATTGCTGGCTGTGTATGTGTCTTGAATGAGCTTGAGCTTTTGTTTGTTAGTTAGTTAGTTTTTTATAATACTGACACTGGTGATTGTGGTGAAGAATTATGAAACTTCTATGGAGGACATATAGCGTTACGGTGAAATAAAATTACTCTTAGAGTGATTTTGGTCATATTGTCCACCCCTACAGACAAAAAAAAAAACAATACATGCTTATAATAAACAGAATGTTGACATCCATTGGCGTGCTTACTCATATATCGTAGTTAACATTACCGTTGTCTATATAGTTATCATTCTTGGTGTGAATGGTCTCTAACAGATGAAATTTAGTCAATTTTACAAGCTTTCAAAATCACAAATAATCCATCCTAAGAGCATGAACTAGACAGATTAGTATAACACATGTTGTTAACGTTAACGTGCATATTAATATGTCAGAAGAATCATACGGGTGATTAATGGAAAGGTTCTCAAACAGACTCGAAGCTCTACAGCAGGCTGTGTCGCGATATGTTACCTACTGATGAGACCCTGCGTGTTGCCTGCTTGAGTCTTTCTATCTGTCTACCTGTCTACAGAAGCCTTTAATGCATAATATCCAGCCTCTCACTGAGGTGTGCAGGCTTGTCTTTCTCTGTCACATGAAACGGGCACGCAGCTTAACCAGGTCAACTTAAACCAGCTTTACTCCTCCTTAGATTTCCAATGCAGGCATTCATCAAGCCTGTGCTTTCAGTTTCCTCTTTGACTTTCTCTCCTCTACCTCCACACTTTCATATGCTTTGTTTATGAGAAATACAGCATCAGAGGCCCCACACGGGCAAGGCTGTTTCTTAAAGCTCCATCTCGACCTGCGTCTCGGCTGGATTTTTGAGCGAGACGGGATGTCTACCTCTGCGTGAATCCTGTGTAGTACACTTAATTCCCCGCAGAACACGGCGAGCAGGGGCGCTTCGTCAGGGGAACAGAAAGGCATTTGAGAGCAGATTAAGAATATGAACAGCAATATTCCCGTCGCGGCATCTGCATGTGCTCAGGATTACAGGGTTCTGAGGAGATTACTGGCAGGGGAGGAGAGGTTACAGGTTCAGAAAACTTTTCATCCTCACCTATGGTATGGAGCACTCACTCACAGAGAGAGAGACATCCACGAGTTTCATTTTCATATTCATTTTTTTGAGTTTATGTGCATACATTCCCAGTGATTTAGGCCCCATCCACAAAAATATGACATCTCTCTGCATTGTGGCCTCCCATTCATATAAACAGTGTTTTAGGCCACAAACAAGCCAAGGCTTTTCAAAACACTGTTTTCTATGATGCATAAGGACAACTGAAACAAATTCTGATATATATACGAATATAATTTGCACATGGCAACAGCTGTTTATAAATAATGCTCTGGAGCTTGACAGGCAGGAGTTTGAAAGCCACAGAGAACAATGGTCACAGGACTGTTGACATTTACAGCACATGGCAAATCAATTGATTATAATTACACTGCTATACAGAGTCATGTTTTTCTTTTTTTAAATAAGGGTTTTATGGCACAATATCACATACACCTGTCTGGAATGAAAGATCTAAAAAGCTGTTTGGCATAGATAGAATTTAAATTCATGCATTCATTCATTCAACTGGGGAAAAGTATGCCCTTCACATGACTTGCAGGTAAAAAAAAAAAAAAAACTTTATATGTATTAACAATCTTTCCTAATCTAATGTGCGGGGCTCCATAAGAAATACACAATTCCTTTTTTGAATAGAAAAATGTGTCTAATATTTTTTGCTATTTTCTAAATGTCTTGGTTTGGTATTGAAGACGATAGTTTTCTAGCAAGCCATCACATTCATATCTAATCTGATTGATTTCACCAAAAACATCTGTAAAAGGGGTGCTATCTTTAGATAGTCTCGACAAACAGATCAGACTTGGTTTCAAAAGAACTTTGCAGATCAAATTTCAGATGTGCCGATTACTTACAGCCATCCGTCATGTCACAGACAACAAAGAGTTTGTGTACATCACGGCGTAATTGCATACACATGTCCAGTATGAGCAGTTACCTGATCTGTCGGCCTCACTTTCTCTCTGTAAAGCCAGTGCTTTATATTTTTCACCTTTTCAAGTTTTGCTTAAACTCATATTATAGCTATGAAAAACTACGGAATGATAGCAAGTGACGTTTTTTTTTTTTCTTTTTCCTCTTATATACATAGAGATCAAGCCCCTTTTTTCCAAGCCGTAACTGTCAGCTTTTATTGTATTTTCTGGAATGTGGTGTTAACTTCACCACTGGCCTGTCACTTGGCCAACAGCATGCCACGCGTGCAAAGCAAGCACAGGAAATCTGTCCCCCCAGGAGACGGCTAACAATGCTACGACCAGCCAATTCCCCTCTGCACCTTTCGTGTGAGGGAACATACACATATCACATATTCAGCGGCCATGTGCAATCAATTACAAGCCTTAATGAATGCTAGACGGGAGTCACGATCTGTACAAAAAAGTGTGTGCGTGTGTATATGTTTGAACGAGCGCTTCACCATGAAGCCTATATGAAAATGAATGCCCAAAAGGCTTATAATTAAAAAAAACTTATTACAAGGTACAAAAAGAAAACTAGATTACGGTCTTTACTTACTTAGGCTGAGTTTCTAAACGACAGAGGTGAGAGAGAGAAACAAACACACAAAAATAGGGTTCATGCATGAATTGAGACAGACAGTCAGCAGGCAGTGGCACTCCCAAGACACAAGTGTTAACCTTGTTGCTCATAAGGAGGCCATATGCATGCTAGGAGGAAGGAAGGAGGGCGGGTGTAACCCAGTCACTCCATGCAGGGTTGAAGTGTCCCTGCCAGTCTTTCAGCGTTCAATGAGAGGCCCAAGAGACACGCAACAGGGACTTTCCCGAGGAGTTTCCGTGCCCTCGGCTTCCGAAATGCACCCAGTAGTCATCAATTAGCCTGACAGGCCTGATCTAAACTTGAGCACGCACACAAACTAAGACAGTGTTCAACACAGACTGTTTCTAATGGGGTTCGATAACCTTAACGGATACTAGTATGGTTCCAGGAAGCATAGCAACATGGCTAAGATAAATGTTATTTAAATAAAAAAATGTCTTAATATTTCTCAAAATGGCAGTTTCTACTGCATTTATGATCAAATAAATGCAGCTTTGTTAAGCTTTAGAGTCATTTTTTACATTTTTTTTATTCAAAAACATTTTTTTAAAAAATGATTCCATATAGATAGATAACTAATATAATTTTTCACATGTGATAATTACAATTCAATCCTGTGGTGACAGCCCCTCCTTAATTATCCATAGGATTAGAGGGCAAAAGTGATTCAAAACCCTTCCTAAAATAACATCCAAAGCTCCATCAGCTGATACATCTCTACTCATAAAGCTACAAATTTATCATTATTGAGATAATACGGAGGATGAATTACACAGTGTGCATGAGCCTTGTGGGGCCTGACCCGAGATCAGTCCCAGATGAATGGAACTGGAGGGCTGAGGAATTCATTTTCATATTGCAAATGGCCATCCTAATCAGTATGCCTAAAGTGTCTCTGAAAAGACGTGTATATCTGCAAGAGCTGCGAACTGCAATGAGAATATTAGTATACGCACATGACACGTATCAAGAGACCAGACTTGAACAGATATGACTGACACCGGACTTACGCTGTCGCTGGATCACTTTACGTTATGAATGAGAAGCTGATTCGCTAATCGCAAAGGACCCAGTAAAGCAGCAAAGAACAGAGGTCAAAATGGCATTGACCCTTGCTTTCTTTCTTTAAACACCTCCAGTTCCCCCATTTCTCACACATGCACACATACATGTATGCACACTTCTCTGTCAAGACGGATCCCCTTTCAAGGGGAAGGAGCTTTTAAATGATTTAGCACTATGATCCGGAGACATTCCAAGCAATTTCATACACCACTGATATTCACAATGCTGCTCTTAGGAAATGTCTGGGCATATGCTACCCCCACCGTTCACATGCACACACAATAGAAATTGTGACACTGGCGTGAGATATAAAAAATAATGCAGGGGATTATGTCCTGATACTAGGCCTTATTTACTCATAGATATATTAGAAAAAACACCTGCCTCCTACTCCAATAGGATCAAGAGATTAATCTTACTGAGACTTAATACATACAGATGGTCAGACAGGAAAAATTAGAAAAATATGAAATATGAATACATTCGTCTTGCATAATATGAAATATGATTCATCTATTGCAGAGATTATAGCTTGATGCATTGGTGTACTTAACAAGGAGACAAAGTTAATTTCTTTATAGGCCAAATGTTGCTGGCAAGATCCTAGAATAATAATGATTCTTTGGGGAATATTATATAAATTAAACTTAAGCCGTCTTCTCGGTTTGCATATTAATGGCTGCTGGAGCAGGGCTGCTTTTGATTCATAGGCTGTCAGATCCTCGTGCAGCTGCCACACAAACATCTGACAGCTCGGAACACAACATTTATTTATTCAACACAGAAACACACACACCTTTAATGCTGGAGACACCCTATACAAGCTCATAACGGGCCTTTTTCAATCTAGGCCTTTATTCTACTTCTAAAGGGAGATTACAGTTGAAGTACTGATCTCCTTTTACTTTACTGATCTAAATCTAAGATTCTGAAGTGACACTGATCTACTGTCATTGCTTGCATTGTCTTATTGTTGAAGACTTACTGAGAACTGTGATTTATTGTACTTTTTCAAAAGAGCAAATAATGTATTAGTAGGAAACACACAATTGCTTAAGGAAACTTTTGATGAAAAGGACACCAAAATATGATGATCCCATATAGAAAGGGAATACTATCCTAAAATATGAAGGCTGCTATGTATCGTTATTTACAAAAACCCAATTATATTTTGTGGGGGAAACTGTGTATAAAGACAGCATGTTGTCCCTTAAATTAAAAAATTAAGAATTGCAATTAATTTCAAGACTTCCAAGAGCAAAATGAATCAGCGGTATTGAATTCTTGAATGTTAAATTAACGCGGTGAACATTTCATCAATATCTTCAGTTAACAAGCTAGACAAACCTAAAAAGAAATCATGGTAGCACTTTATTTTAGACCTCTCATTACACTCCTTACAAGGCCACTCTATCATGACTCTTTCACCCAAAAGTCTTTGGTACCTGTGGTCTGAAAAGTTAAAAGTGCCTCTGTTTTACCTACATACTGAAATGTGATCCAGTAGTGTTGCTTTGTGTCTCTCTACCACCCCATGGGCCTCTACTTCCTGACAAAGGTCCTTCTCAATATCCTGAAGAGAGAAGGAGAAGGTAGCGAGGGCTGTGAGTAAGTGAGAGAGACAGAGAGAAATCAAGAGAGAGAGGGAGAGGAAAGGAGAGAGATGGCGTGCCAGGTAGGGGTTTAAAAAATCAGGAGGCAATTTAGATCACAGGCAACAGGAATAAGGGGAGGCAAGACGTCTTTGTCCCCATAATCAACATCCTTGATCAACTCCCTGAACACATGCACACATGACAACAGAGGTGCTTGTTTTATGTAGACGCCACACTGCTGTTTTCAGTCCACACAAAAACCACTAGCGTGACTGATTCAGTCCTGTACCATAAAAGCACCCAAACTAAAGCCTTTGGGCTGTATATGAAACAACATCCAACAAGAACATAGTCCGATCCCATTAATAAAACGATAAACCAAGAAACTTCTAAGAAACAGAAACTAAAATATGTAGTTTAGATTGCCGCTAGGGGGCAGCACTCTCGTTCAAATTCGTCTTGCCAACCAGAGACTAGCATGTTAAGATATAATGGAAAACATACATTGCACAACAAATCTTCTGTTAGATCTCAAATATGTAAAATAGAATTTTGTTAGGCCTTTTTTCCTGTTCCTTTTTTAATCTTTAGTCAGTGTTCAACGAAATTGTTAGTTTCAAACCAATCTTTAGTTATAGTCAATACTAAATTAAATATACATTGCATTTCTGCATAGTTTTTATAAATAAAAAAATATTTTGTTTTCATGAACATGATCAACAGCTTTCTCTCTTTGTATTAATACTAAGGCTTAGGTTTAAAAAAAAGTGCAATGTTGTAAATATTTACATTAGGCAAGGTAATTCTGAAAACTTGAGTGACAGTGTGAACACGCAATCTAAAATTTGTGTTTAATCCTATCATAATTATCACAACAGTAAAGTTACTGGTTTAGACACAAATATAAGAAAATAAATGTACTATAAAGTCAAATCCATATTTGTACGCATTTATGAAAATCTGCTCTTTGGTGTAAGGGCATCTGCGTGACAGATACAAATCATATCAAATGAAATCCAGCTCTTACTGCAAGCACACAACCAAAGCTGATTAACTGTGCTTACCTGAACATATTACAACAGCCCTCAAACAAGGACAGCAGGACTGAGCAGAAATAAGACATTTTAATCTGTGTGGGAGACAAACGTGCTGCAAACTAATCTAATATCACACATAAACATACACAGTTCCTGTGTGAATACTTTAACGCCAGGTAGGTATTAATGTCAGGTAGACGTTAATGTAGTTACAGCTAAGAACAAGCACTGAGTCCCTGCTGAGAGACATGGCATCCCATTTTTTTCAATACTGACCCTTGAGTACCACTGTTTTAAAAAAATCCATAAAATAGTGCACAATTTACTATATTAATCTAATATTAATAGGGGATACTCAATATTTATTTAGTTTTTTATTTTACAAGGGTTTTACTTGTATTTATAATTTTGCACTTTATGGTGTTGTGTTTTAGGGTTAACTGAAAGGTCCATATTAAAGAATAGTCCATTCAACAATGTAAATTCTGTCATCACCCTTGTCTTGTTCCAAACCTGAATAATTTCCTTTGTTATGCTGAATGCAAAAGAAGAAGAATTTTGAAGAATAGTGTGGTAAAAAAAATTTTAATTGGAATTCAATGGAGAGCATTTTTTAAATATCATGTTCTACGTGAGAAAGAAACTCATACAGATTTTAAACACGAGGCTGAGTAAATGATGACAAAAGTTTCGCTTTTGGTTCAACTATTTCATTAATATTGTCAATGGCAGCAATTTCATTGATGAATGAATTAGGATTAAAGCCTGCAGAATAGTTTGAAATCAATTTTCAGCTCCATCTATTTAATTGCAACTATACTGAACTATTTTTAATATACAGTATAGTTTAATGAGTCAATTAAGCAACTGCGCATTTTGGTTAAACACTTAAATTTACATCTGTATATGATGTTATAAATGAAAATGAGCAGAAGTCAATCTGTTCTGTCAGCATGGTGAGGGAAAACAAAACAGTGTGAATATTTTAAAGTAACTAAAAGCAATTTGAGGTACATATGAATATTTCATCAGAATCACACACATCTTCTCTTAGAGTAATTTGTATGAAGCCTGTGAAAACATCAATATTTTAAATTGGTAAAGGGTAAACAGGGTTACTGGGGATGGTAGCCTAACCTATTCACACCACCATCTGCACCAACAGCACATGCTCTAATATTAATATGTCTGAGTTTGAAGTACTGTTGATGAAGCACTGTTCCCTACTAATCTAAATGTCAGTTCCGGTCTGATTGCTCAGTGATGGATAAGTGTAGCTATATGTGCGCACGTGGAGTGCACAGACTGCAAACGCAAAGCAATCAGTTGAACTTGTTTCCGCACCCGCCGGTGGAGAATAGACTACGCACACGCGTGTCCTATAAAGGCACAAATCATTTACATGCTCGTCTCATCAAAGGCAGCTCCGCTCATCTCCACTGAGATTTTCCGCCGATCAGAGTGCTCCGGTTGCATCTCCAAGCGCGACGAGCTAACCTTTGCAACTGCCAAGAAATGTGATTAATTTTTTAAATACAGCTGTTGACCTATTATTGAGACGGAGAGACGCCACAGGAGACACTCCTCGCGCCCACTCTGTCATTACGGAACGCGTTATTCCATCAGTGTTTACAAGTTCGCGCTCAAAAAGAAACACGCACGGAAAAAAAGCGGCAAACCAAAATGATTTCACAAATGCTGTTCTGGGCCATTTTCTCCAACAATACGCCAATCAAACAAAAGCCTGTGAAATCATTTTTTTCAGAATTTGCTTTTGAGAGTAAAATAGTAACAACAATCATTCCGAAGCGTTTGAGTAGCTTGTTAATGCGCTCGTGAATAAATGATGCTAGAGATAATGGGTTTATGATCAATTATTCATCCTATTGTTTCAAGCTCTGCTCTGTAATGCGTTTCATGTAAATATAAGGGCATGTACTTAAAGAAATTAGCTTAACAAAGGTACTCAACAAAATGCGCCAAACCTGTTGATTTATTCAACAATTTCAGAGTAGGTATTAGAGCCTATACAAAATCTTAAAAAGCCATCAACATTTTTTTCCAGGTATTAAATGTTTTTGCAGGTAGCCTAATTACAGTTATTTAAGAAACTCAATTTTAAGCCCATGTAAACCACATCAACTATAGAGAAGCGGGGCCTTAAGTCTTAAAAATGGGTCAAAAAGTCAAAAAGTTCGGGAACAAATTATTATTCATTATGCTCTTCATTATAAAAATGAAAAGTACTTTCAATCCTCTCTGAATTGATGAGTATGCGAGTGCGTGTGAACTGCCCTGAAATTCACTTTGTAGGTCAGACTTTTACACATGCCCTTCATCGAAAAATTAATTCACTATGTTGTGATCACTTGTACACTTTTACATCCAAATTGGAACAGGACCAAAAATGTCCAATGTAGCAGGGGCAGGTCAGAGCTCAGTGGCACATATGAACACGGTCAGAACACATCCCAAATGGACTGATGTGTTGACAGATCTTCTGACATGACCCAGATGAATCCCCAACACCCTGCAGTACCCCCTCAAAATCAGTTGGGCCTGTTGACTGGCCTGATTCAACCAGCTGGGACGTTTGGAGTCAAGAATCACACGGGTGGTTCAAGAGGAGAAGCAAGGGCCAGCTGGATGTGAGAGAAAGAGGGGACGAGGACAGTCTCATGTAGCATTCCCCTTACACTAGTGACAACATGGAAAATGTGAGAGGAAGAGAGAGCGAGATGGCCCTTGAACAGACACAGAGACTGGCCCTGAGGAGCTAACTAGAGGAAGATGCCAGACAGAGTGAAATATGATGTTTTCACTTTGTCAAAGGATTTTCCGACTCCTACAGAGTCATCTTATGAATGAAGCCTATTTAGTTTTAAACTCTGCCAGGGATGTTGATTAAATGTTTTATCAACCAACAGATGAATCAGTTGTGCATTTGCATTCTGGTGGAGGAAGCGTGTTCGGGGGGGGGAGGGGGGTTGGAGAGCATCAGCGAGAGACAAAAAGAAAAGGAGAGAGCGGGCTATAAGTAAAAGATCTCTGGCAGCCAACAAATGCAGAACAAAAGAAACAATTTGCATACAAATCAAAGTTTATCATCTCTGGCTTCCTATGCCTGTTGTGCATTCATAAGCGCAGATGCATTCAAAGCCCTGAGAGAACAGGACACCTCTATTCGCTGATGCAGGCCAAATGTAGATTTCGTTATATAATAGGAGGAGGGAGAAAGAGGCGAGAGAGGCACAGCCAGACAGACAGAGAGAAATAAAGAGAGAACGAGACAAGTGAAAAATGGTTTCCTTTCCGTTTACGGTCCTGAGCATGAAATGAGATCAACCCTCGCGCATCACAGTCACCGTCTCTTTCCATTGGCATACACTCAGAGATAAAAAATTAACTCCTCTCCGTGCAAAAGAATTGACAGGTGAGATATGCAGTAGAAATCCTTTTTGAGAGCGTTCAGCCCGTTCGATTTCAATGCTAAGTCCTCCAGCTTTCTCCTATAAAGAGGCCACATCAATATACTGTCGACTTTAATCCTTCCAGTGGAGGAAAAAGAGACGTCAGGAGGAGTTAGAGGAAATCCAGGGGCGAACTGCAGGCCTGCTGAAGCTCAATAAACCCCACTGAGGACACATCAAAGTATGTGAAGGCTTATGTCTACCACCAGAGGGCGCACTTACTAAGATTTTAAATCACAGATCCCTCACTCTATTTCGATAACATTAATACCAATGGTAATATCCTATGATTACCATTATTTATTCATTAGTAATAGAAACATTCAGGTGCAAAAACAGCATATGTGGTGCACTGCACAGTATCAAACAGCTCCTATACACAAATACAAATGACGCAAAATAACAGCTTAAAGGTCTTACAAAGGGGGAAAAAAAGGTCTTTAGTAAAATCATTATAAATCTTTAGAATAAGTAGTATTTTTAATATATAGAATGCTGCTGTGAAACTTTTTATTTCATCTTGCATTTTCCCGACTACGCCACCGGAGGGAAGAACTTTTCTTTCTTTGAGTAATTGAACTTGGTCAATCCCGTCTGTCAAAATCATTACAAACCTGAAAGTAAATGACAACTTTTACTTATCAAACAGATAAACACTCGTAATAGCGACTTGTTCTAGATGCTACCAAATAAGTGTTCCTTGGCTTATAACAGAGCTGTTATAAATAACTTTTTTAAATATTATATCATTTTAATGAATACTAGTATATTTGCATTACTAATATTAGTAATATTTGTTTACTTTCAATATTGTTTTATGTTTTTTTCTTATCTTGTGGCCTCTGTTAGGGTTTTGAATACATTTACACTTAAGGTTGCTAAAAAAAAAAAACTGAAGCTGTGTGATTGAAATGTTACATTTTAGCAAAAATGGCAAGTGCTCGAACAAAAATTAGCTATAAGCAGTGTTGGGGGTAACGCATTACAAGTAACGCGAGTTACGTAATAATATTTCTTTTTCCAACTAACTAGTAAAGTAAACTTTTTTAAAAAGTAACGCCAGTTACTTTGTTTTCTTATTTATTGACTGACAAGTCTCCTGACCTCATGTTGGTAGAAATCAGAAATACAGAGTATTGTGTGCGGTGTGTGAATACTAGGGGTGGGCATAGATTATTATTTTTTGAATCTAGATTAATGTAGATTAAAATGGCTCATTTGAATTCTGCAAAAGGCATTCAGAATATGTGTGCTATAGGGCTGAGCCGCATGTCCCCCCCTGAGGGGGTCCATAAGACAGTTAGATCGAGCTCTCCCTAGCAGCGAGCCGTCAGTAGGCATCGAGCTCTCATCATCGTTAAAAACCAAAAGCCAGTCTCGAGCGGCTGGTTCCCTAAGTAGACAAGTTAGCAGCTTGAAAAGCTCTTCCCAATGTCTCACAGTGGGTCCTGCAAATAATAGAAAGGTTATCGAATTCAGTTTCAATCTCCTCCGCCACTTTTCTGCGGCGTCATGCTCACCGAGGTGAGCCCAGAGCAGGGTCTGGTTATGGAACAAGAACTAGAAGCTCTTCTAAAAAAGGGAGCCATAGAACCGGTTCCTCTTCGAGAAAGAGAATCAGGGTTTTACAGTTGATACTTCATAGTTCCGAAGAAGGATGGAGGGCCGAGGCCCATTTTAGATCTCAGGCTATTGAACTGCTCAGTCAGTCAGCTGAAGTTCAAGATGCTCACACTCAAGCAAGTGGTGTTACAAATTAGGTCCAGGGACTGTTTTGTGATGATAGATCTAAAAGATGCATATTTCCATGTGTCAATTCATCCTTTTCCTTTGAAGTTCCTGAAGTTCGCTTTCAGGGGTCAAGCGTACCAATATCGGGTTCTTCCCTTCGGCCTAGCCCTTTCGCCCCGAATGTTTACGAAAGTAGCAGATGCAGCCTTAGCTCCGTTGCGGCTACAGGGAATTCGCATTTGGAACTACCTTGACGACTGGCTGATATTAGCCGATTTGCAGAGCGAAGCGATCAGGCATCGAGATGCGGTCCTCGCTCACATCGAACGATTGGGGCTGAGACTGAACCGCAAGAAAAGTGTGCTCTCTCCGGTTCAGAAGACCATTTATTTAGCCGTGGTGTGGGATTCGAGCACAATGCAGCCACGAATGTCCCCTGCTCGAGTAGTTTCGATTCTCGAATCAGTCAAGAAAGTGAAAGAAGGCCGATCGATCACTGTAAAGCAGTTTCAGATACTGCTGAGTCTGATGGCAGCAGCTTCCAGTGTGATTCCGCTGGGCTTGCTATTCATGAGACCCGTACAGTGGTGGCTCAAGACCAAGGGGTTTTCCCTGAGGGGAAATCCATTCAGAATGATCAAGGTCTCCCGACGATGTGTGGGACCTGGCTGTGGTATTAGAGGCTCTGTCTAAACCACCTTTCGAGCCCATAGAGGAGATTTCTAATCGCCATGTCACTCTCAAGACTACGTTCTTGCTAGGGATCTTTTCTCTAAAGCGAGTAGGAGAACTTCAGGACCTTTTAGTAGAGCCTTCACATTTAGACTTTGCGCCTGGACTGGCAAAAGCTTTTCTGTACCTTAGACCGGGGTAAACTTCGAAGGTCCTTACTACCGCGGCACCACGCCCGATTACAGGCGTTTCATCCTCCTCCCTTTCGGGATCCTGACCAAGAAAAGTTAAATCATATGTGTCCTGCCCTCACGTCCTAGTGGTGTATGTTGAGACATAGAGTTATGGCGTCGTTGGTACCTCGTTCCCATAGCGTTTTCGGGATGCAGTGCGAGTTCCCGAAAAAGAACGTGTAAGGTTATGAATATAACCAATGTTCTTTGAGGGAACGAGACGCTGCGTCTCGAAGCCATACCTCCTGCGTCCCTTGCCGGCGCAGTTCTTCACAGCAGTTGAAAGCTAGCGCTGGCAGGCACCATGTGCCTTATATACTTCCTGGTCTGACGCCACCGCCCTGACGTTGCGCCCATTCATTGGTTGTTGTTACAGCAGATTCAGAGCCGTCGCGCAATAGGCGTTCCCATAGCGTTTTCGGACGCAGTGTCTTGTTCCCTCAAAGAACATTGGTTATATTCATAACCTTACACGTTTTTTTCATCATGGCCTAAAAGTATAACTTTATTATTTGGAATTAAATCCATTGTCAGAACTTTTGCTTTTCGATGTTTGTTTCTACACTAGAATAGATATTTAGTCTCTGAGTAAAAATCAGTTTTCTTCAGATGGGTAAAGTTAAATTATTTAAATCCAGACTGGAGAAGGTCTACTACATTGTGAATTGTTTTAGTTTTGAATTCATTTGCACTGTGCAATTTTTACACTTCATAGTTTATATAAATATATAAATAAAACACATTTTTACTAGACCTTCTCCAGTCTGGATTTAACTTAGTGTGCGTCCAGCAATCTTTGATCGCACAGGTTGTTAATGAAAATAAGGTAACACTTTATTTTTCAGTGTCCTTGCTGCATGCTGCATTTAATAACAGTAAATATAAAGTAATGTAACTAATAAACTAAACCCTAACCATATATTAAGCACACCCAGGTGAAAAACAAGTGCACTTTCATGAAGTAATTCAAGTGTTCTATTTTGTTCTAAAATAGCACAGTTGAGTACTTACATGACCTTAAGAAGTACTGAGGAATAATTGTATATTATGTAAAATTAGTGCTCTGTACTTTAATATGCGTAAATATGTCACTTCACTGCAATAAGGACACCTCAAAATAAAGCATGTAGTATTGAACCAATACTGCATTGATGGTGCATATTTACAATTTTTATTCTGATCATTTGTTTGGGTTATGAACAGTTTTGTGAAAGTGTGCATGTTAAATCTGAAGTTGAGTGTAAAGTTAGTGACAGTGTTCAGGTTGGTTCCAGACGACGGGACATCGGCAGTCTCAGGAAGGAGGGATGTGCATGACGAGGAAGGTGTGGAGACAAAAACAAGGGACACACAAAGAGGGAGTCGAGAGAATATGTGCTCCATTTATTGGAAATAACAGAGGAAGTCATAATTATCTGTGAGGTCAAACAGGAGGTGAAGTCATAACTGATCGTACATGCGGTGATTCATTAAAAATGTGAAACATTACAGAATCCACGGAAAGCTCATGACAGGGGCATGGATTCATTTAAACACCACTTAAAGATTTCCTTACAGCACTGATTGTGATATGGACTATTTGATGTTTATTTGAGAATCTAAGCCCCTGACAGAGTAATGATAAACTATACAGAAATGGAGCATCCATTTGTCCCTCCGTTCAAAAGTGCCAATCTTTCGTGCACTTCAGTGCATCTGTTACTTCTCAGTAAAACTACACAAGAAAAACCACTCACAGTCAAACTACATTCACTCTCTAATCTGGAATCTAAACTAATGTACTAACACCATGATAGAGAAGATGGTCGAGTAAGTAATGCAAGCTCTGAAACTAGATCTGTTTCCAATTAAAGCTCTACTTTGACAGTGTGGGACGATGGATTAAAACTTGGACCAACTCTTTCTAATCCGCAACCAGTATATTAGCACCATGGTCTGTCTTACTCTCCTCTGAGGACAAGCACTATCGGTTAAAAGTTTGGAATAATTATGTTTTTTAATAACAATGTTTTGTCAAATTCTCTCATGCTCATCAAGGCTGCATAAAAAATGTTTTTATTCAATTCTAAAGGATCATGTGACACTGAAGATGGGAGTAATGCTGCTGAAAATTCAGCTTTGATTACAGGAATAAATTATATTTAAACTGTATTGAAATAGAAAAGTGATATTTTAAATACAAAAAATATTTTGCTTTTTTTTCTGTATTTTTGATCAAATAAATGCAGCCTCGGTGAGCAGAAGAGGCTCTTTTAAAAAACATGAAAAATATCATAATTAATCCCAACTTCTGACTAGCAGTGTAGCTTCAGATTGTCAAAGTAAATAGGGCATTACTGTCAACATGTCATTTAAATCTTTCCGAATCTTTCTCATCCTGTCATTTAGTTTTTGCATAATCAAAATGTTTATTATTTTCATATTTGGCTTGTTTTATTTTTTCTTGCCGGGTTCCTCGTCTGGGATGAAGACACTTACGGTGAAGTCTCCGCTCTCCGTACCGTACTTGTTCTTCACCAGGATGCTGTACCGGCCGGAGTCAGAAGTATTGACGCTGGTGATGGTGAAACTGGCAAACTTGCCGGACTCAAACTTCAGGATGTAGTGATCGTTGGAAACCATCTCGCGCTCGTTCTTCAGCCAGGTGACCTCGGGCACGGGGTCGCCCCAGATATTGCAGGTCAGGTTCAGACACTATGAGAGAGAAGACAAGTTATTTTCTGTGTCATTTTTGTTTTTTCAAGCCATACAAAGAAGCATGGACACTACCTTGCCCTCTTGGATAGTCACGACATCAGGTAGACCGCCTGCCACACGCGCACGATCTGTGAAAAACATAACATTTAGACAATTTCCAGTGTACTTATACCTTCTGCAGAAGACACTAATGCAGCGAAGGCTTAAGCTTGTGTTTCTGCCTTCATCTACTCACTTCTCTCTGCAATAGCCGCAGCCCTGAGGGGAAAAAAATTATATCATTAGTTTTTCAACCGCTCAAGCTTAATAGTATCTGTCACAAATTATTTTTGGCACTTACTTGAGTCTTTGAAATTCAGCGAATGCATCGTCAAATGCTGAAAATATAAAAATGTTTAATTGAAACGCATGATTGTCATCTGTTTCAAAGCATTTAATTAATGCATTTTAAGCATTTTTATTTGCCTTTGCTCATTTAAACGAAATAAATAAACACGGCTTTGCGTGTTGGAAGCACAGTTTTAAGATCACATAATCAGACCAATACACTGGCTTCATCCCAGTAATCTCCTGTTTTCTTAATAAATGATATTAATTTATATTTAATAAATTAATCCTGATTGATTGCAAATGGCACATTTCTACAATACATAGCATTATGGTTTGACTTTGGTCTGCTGTTTGTTGCACTTGTTGTAAAAAATGTTTCAAAGAAGTATACTTAAGAGAACTTATTATGGAAATGAAAATCATTTAAAAGAATATACTTAAAGTTTAATTGAACACATTTATAATTTAATTTATCAAATAACACTATACAGTTAAAAATCATATTTTTATGATGTGCACTTTTTAAGTCTGCTAAAAAAAATCCATGAAAGTGATATTTTCACAATTTTATATTATTTGCAAATATAGTGTTTTTTATATTCCTTTAATATTTGAAGTACACTACAAGTGCACATTCAGTACAGAGGGAAGACCCCATCACAGTTATTCAGGTCACTAGATTTGGAGCGTGTGTGTTTCCTGACCTTGTCCAGCGAGCTCCACAGTTCTGCGCAGGCCTCCTTTCCCATCAAAGAACTCAATGGCGTATTTGCCTTTATCCTTCTCTGTGGGTTCAGAGATCCGCAGCCAGAGCTGCTCTCCCACCACACCGCTCTTAATGCGCTCAGTGAACGCGATCGCAGCGTCCCTTTAATAACACACACACACACCAGAGTGAACACAAGTCTTGGTACTGAGAAAGTAATAGTGTGTTGGCTTTGATTAAACCAATGAAGTGACTTTGTACTTAAACTGTATTTATCTGTTGCTAGAAATATATATATATGTGACCCGGAAGCATAAAACCAGTTTCAAGTTGCTGGGGTATATTGTATTTGTAGCAATAGCAAAAAATACACTTGAAGGGTCAAAATGATAGATTTTACTTTTATGCCGAAAATCATTAGGATATAAAGTAAAGATCACGTTCCATGAAGATATTTAGTAAATTTCCTACCATAAATATATTAAAACGTAATTTTATATTGGTATTATGCATTGCTAAGAACTTCATTTGGACAACTTTAAAGGTGATTTTCTCAGTTTTAGTTTTTTTGCACGCTCAGACTCCAGGTTTATAAACAGTTGTATCATGACAAAATATTGTCCTCTCCTAACAAACCATACATCAATGTAAAACTTATTTATTTCACTTTCAGATGATGTAGAGTATTAATCTCAATTTCAAAAAAATTACACTTATGACTGTTTTTTTGGTCAGGGTCACATATATAATTTATTATTCATTTACAAAATAAAGTTATTTTGTCAGATTGCCAAATTAATTTTTTTTTTACTTAAAAAAAAAAAAAAAAAAAACACTGCATGGGGGCATTAAGAGTGGCAGCCTACTTTTTTAACAGTATGCTTTGTCAATTTTGTTGCCAAATTAAATTTTTGTCACAAATGCAAATATTTAAATGAAATTTAAATGTAATAATTAGAAAATGCATTCAAAGTGAACCTGAAACTGGTGGCACATGCAAAATGCGCTATAGAGACGTCTTTTTTTCAAGGTTTACATAAAGGGCCAGTTGCATAAACTTAGCCTTCATGTTAAGACAGTGTCTTAAGAGCTAGTCTGACCAACTAGCAGTCAGCCAAAAGTAATCTGTTTTAGTTTTTGGATTCAACATAGACTAATATACATGTTTATGTAACTGAATAAAAAAAAACTGTCACCCGTCTTAAAGAAAAAATTAACAAAAATTTAAATCATTAACGAAATAATTTATAGCTGTGAAGTTCAAATATATATCTGTTGAATTTGCTCCGAGAAATTTTCTTGATGCAAGAAACGGCGTACATAGAATACATAAAATCACTTCTAAAAAAAGACATGTTCAGTATTTTCTTCCGTACTAAGAAGGGCTGTCAGCGTTAACACAACAATTTTAGGATGAGTGATGACAGAATTTTTATTTTGGTGAACTGTCTCTTTAAATGCAGTCACATGTTCTTACTTGTAATGCCAGGTGACGTGCAGCTCATCGTTGTAGTAGCTGACGAAGGTGTAAAGCCTGATTCCCTCTTCTGTGCTCTGGATCTTCAGCGGAGTCGAGGAGTTCGCTGCACAGACAGAAAGTCAACATGCTGCTGAAACTATAAGGTTAAATGGAAATATGTACTAACAATTTTTGATTAGGACACGAATTTGTTTACTGTGTCCTGATAAAATATTCACTCTTGAAAATGATGTTGTGAATCTTACCAATAACACTGAAAACCTGGTTCATCAAGTCTTTGAATCCTGGAAAAAAGATGATAGAACATCATTTTTAAAAACTCAATTATGATAAGCCACAAACAAATAATATCAAGTAGAAACCATCAATAAGCAGGTCCAAAATGAAACAGTTTTAACTATTAGAAAAAACTGAAGCAGAATTGATAGATATGGTCAAGTGTTAAAGGACAATTAAGACTTAAAATATACAATATGGCATTAAAACCACAGCCCAGATCTGTGCATGTTAGAATAATAAACTAATTTTAAGAGAGCTTTATATCAGTAGTACGTTTTACCTTGGTCTGTCAGGTTGAGGGTGGAGGTGTCTTTGCCTCTGTCATCCTTCAGGACTACTTCATATACACCTGCATCTTTTTTGGAGATCTGCCATTGAGGCAAACAAACACAAAATTCATTAAAATCATCACATGCCTCCCAGTTGAAGTGCGTGTGATCTCCAGTCTAACACTACAGGAGCATCTTTCATCTGAAAATAACGTAGAAGAACGCTCAAAACCTGAAGTAATAGGAAGACAGAGGCACAAAACTCTGTTTTACTAATGAAATCCCAAAACAATGATTTAGTTCAAATGAAGGAATAAAATATTCTTGCAACTAGTGGGCTTTGTACTTTTGGTATTTTAAAGGTTAACTTGGGTCGGGGTAACTATTGCAGAATTGCAATATTTGCAGTGTTTGTATTGCCTCTGCAATTTGATGACAATTAAGGAATTTTAAAGAAGGAATGTTATTAGTAATAGCGATACCGATTAATTTAGTTATTTTATCACGCACTAAATACTTCTGCTTAATAATTAAATACTTGTGAAGGCCATATGTGTCACCTGACAAGTTGCTGAGTATATTTTATTAATTATATGTTGGTAATAATGTATGAAACGCTGCTCACCTGAGCGATCTCCAAAGTCAACACTCCTTCAGAGAAATCCAATTTCTCATTAACCTTAATCTCTCGTCCATCCTTATACCACAGCGCCACAGAGTCTTTCTTCATATTAGCGACCTGCATCACATGATAATGATGTCAATAAACCGGCAGCACCACAGCTGAACCAGAGCGTTTATCAGAGAGACACTCACCTTACACTTCAGTCTCACGCAGCACTCAGGGGTCACTTCATAACCAAGATACTCCACAAAGTGTGGACCTTACAGAGCATAAACAGCAGGGTTAATGTAGAAACACAGTGAGTATACAGTCTCTGAAATCAAACCCGTTTTAGTTTCGGTTAACGATAATAAACCTGCTTCTGATTAGATTAGCTTGTTTGAAGCTTTTGTAAAATGTCCATAAATGCACAGCTGCGACAGCACATTAAAACAGAATATTGTGTCAGAATATAAATGATGTGCTCCATAATCTGAAATGTGCTGCGATGTGTTTTCTAAAATACATTTCGCAATATATTTACTTTAAAATAATTAGTCTGATCACTTTACATCAAGGGCCACTTGTACAAGCTGTATATATTAAACAATAAATGCTAAATATATGACTGTTGCACGATAACGTTTAGTCTAAACTAAATACACTGCTCAAAAAAATAAAGGAAACACTAAAATAACATCCTAGATCTGAATGAATGAAATATTCTTATTAAACACTTTGTTCTGTACATAGTTGAATGTGCTGATAACAAAATCACACAAAAATGATCAATGGAAATCACATTTATTATCCCATGGAGGTCTGGATTTTGTGGAAAAACACACTCCAGGCTGATCCAACTTTGATGTAATGTCCTTAAATCAAGTCAAAATGAGGTTCAGTAGTGTTTGTGGCCTCCACGTGCCTGTATGACCTCCCTACAACACCTGGGCATGCTCCTGACGAGGTCGCGGATGGTCTCCTGAGGGATCTCCTCCCAGACCTGGACTAAAGCATTCACTGACTCCTGGACAGTCTGTGGAGCAACGTGGCGTTGGTGGATGGAGCAAGACATGATGTCCCAGATGTGCTCAATTGGATTCAGGTCTGGGGAACGGACGACCAGTCCATAGCATCAATGCCTTCATCTTGCAGGAACTAATGGCACACTCCAGCCACATGAGGTCTGGCATTGCCTTGCATTAGGAGGAACCCAAGGCTAACCGCACCGGCATATGGTCTCACAAGGGGTCTGAGAAAATCTCATCTCGGTATCTAATGGCAGTCAGGCTACCTCTGGCGAGTACATGGAGTGCTGGCCCACCCCACACCATTACTGACCTACTGCCAAACCGGTCATGCTGGAGGATGTTGCAGGCAGCAGAATGTTCTCCACTGCGTCTCCAGGCTCTGTCATGTCTGTCACATGTGCTCAGTGTGAACCTGCTTTCATCTGTGAAGAGCACAGGGCGCCTGTGGTGAATTTGCCAATCTTGGTGTTCTCTGGCAAATGCCAAACATCCTGCACAGTGTTGGGCTGTAAGCACAACTTCCACCTGTGGATGTTGGGCCCTCATACCACCCTAATGGAGTCTGTTTCTGACCGTTTGAGCAGACACATGCACATTTGTGGCCTGCTGGAGGTCATTTTGCAGGGCTCTGGCAATGATCCTCCTGTTCCTCTTTGCACAAAGGGGAGGTAGCGGTCCTGCTGCTGGGTTGTTGCCCTCCTGTGACCTCCTCCACGTCTCCTGATGTCCTGGCCTGTCTCCTGGTAGTGCCTCCATGCTCTGGACACTACACTGACAGACACAGAAAACCTTCTTGCCACAGCTCGCATTGATGTGCCATCCTGGATGAGCTGCACTTGTGTAGGTTGTGGACTCCGTCTCATGCTACCACTAGAGTGAAAGCACTGCCAGCATTCAGAAGTGACCAAAACATCTGCCAGAAGGCATAGGAACTGAGAAGTGCTCTGTGGTCACCACCTGCAGAAGCGCTCCTTTATTAGGGGTGTCTTGCTCATTTCCACCTGTTGTCTATTCCATTCTCACAACAGCATATGAAATTGATTGTCAGTCAGTGTTTCTTCCTAAGTGGGCAGTTTGATTTCACAGAGGTGTGACTGACTTGGAGTAACATTGTGTTGTTTAAGTGTTCCCTTTATTTTTTTGAGCAGTGTATGAATGAAGCCTCCAACCAGACAGTAGGAATCATTTAGCAGATTTACTAAATTACATCGCTGTAAAATGATCTTTGGGCATCATTAGCTGAATTAAACATGATAACTATATATTACCGTTTGAAACATTATTGCATAATTGTTCACATGCATTTTTAAAATAATTTTACAGCACATTTACTGCTCATATACAGTTATCATACCTTGCTTTCTAATCCATTCTTTTTTCTGGAATTCTGATTCCTTCTGTAACTGCTTGAACACTGAAGGGAAAGAGATGGTGTTATTAATACACACTCTGTACATGAGAGGGATATACTGTATATAATGTACATGTATATGGACTTCTAGATGTACCATCTCCGATCAGCACTAGACTGGACTGGTTAGTGGCTTTGCCATCTTGAAGCTGGAAAGTGAATGTTCCCTCGTCTTCTTTGCCCAGAGACTCCATGAACATCTCAATGATGCCAGTATTTTTATCAAAGTTCATTTTGTATTTCTACAACACAGAGAAACTGTTAATCTAAAGGACTGTTTGCAGTCAATAGCATGTGCAATGCTTCATCTGCTGCGTGTTTGTTTCTGTGTTCCTCTAACCTCTCCCTGGTGGATCACATTGTCATTGAACACGTATTCAACTTTTCCATTGGCAGAGATTTTCTCAGCCTGCAACCAGAAGCGAACTCTGCCCTTCTCCAGTAGCTCCACGGCCAGCTCTGTCTTCAGAGGGATGACTGGAGAGGAGGGATGAAAAAGTTTTGAAAACGTTAATTCTGTCCTGAATAATGTCCATTGTTTTGGAGACCTGTGGTAGGATGAAAGTTGACCTTAACCTCGATACACACTCTCTGCTTTTGTATTGAAACTCAATGTTGTAACCAGACATGATGCAATCGATAAACTGGCAAGCAATACATCCTTCATGTTAAACAAGTGTTTGTTAAACAAAGGATAAGTGTCATATGACAATATTTAAAATCCTACATCACAGAGCATTTGAAAAATATCTATCTGACTATGCAAATAAATTAAAAAAGTATATTTAAAAAACTGCACTCGCAGATAACATAATTTTAATGAAATAAAAGAATACTTAACTTCATTATTAAAAATGTGTAATAACATTAAAGTGTGCCTCATTTTATGTAATGTAAAGAAGATTTACTTAAGTTCTACTAAAGATAATTGCATTTAATATATACTATAAACGTGTTTATTAAACGTGTTGTAATTAACATGCAGTTAAGTGTCCTAGATTATTACATTCAGTTTGCACTTAAGTGTTTTTTTAAAAAGTATTATACATTATTATTTCTACAAAAAGTGGAATGGAAACCGTGTTAAAGTGGATTTAGCAAGTGCTTACAGATTAAAAAAAAAAAAAAAAAGGTAAATGAAATGTTTCAAGAGCTCAGGTGATGTTTACTCACTGGGGAATTTGTGGTCGTGGCTGATCTTCAGGAGATCTTTTAGAGCTGCGAGGAACAGGACAAAAAAGGGTCCGAATCAGTTTCAAGTGTTAACTTGGTAAATTCAATCATATAAAACCGAAAAAGGTCAATGAACTCACTTTCTTCAGAGAGTGTGTAGCTGGCAGAGGCTCCATCAGTGTGTGTCACAAAACAAGAGTAGATACCCAGGTCTTCTTCTGAAGGTGTTTTAAAGATGGCTTTGGACCTAATAATATATTTTTGTAAATATTCAGCCCAGTGGATATTTAAATATGTTTGATTACAAGGTATACGACATGATTTTGTCCATCCATTAAAACTCTATTAACAAACAGAAGCTCAAACATGCATGCCGAACTAGTGAGGTTTATTCTCAGGTTAATTAAGCGTATTTGGATATATTACAATTTACCATATTTAATCCATGTAAATGTTTCAATATTTATATGTGAATAAAAGCCTATTTGCAATATAAAACAATTGTGGCTTTTCAGAAGACTTACATTAAACTGCTTGATTTCTATACCTATATATATTTATATAAAATAGCCCATTACTTCTAAATTATGATGTTTCTTAATGTAAATTAACCTGACCTTGATACCATCAGAGAACCTCAGAGAACAGTAGAAAATATAAAACAGATTCCTTTTACAGAACTCATTATTAGCACGTACACACTTACTTGTTACCCTTGGTCTCTAAGCTCATGCGTTCAGGTTCTGCCATTTCCACATAGTTCTTGGACCAGACAAATTTGGAGTCGGCGGTGAGGTTAGAGCACTCAAAATTCAGTGAAATGACGCCTTCATCGTCAACATTTACAACGATCTCAGCAGAACCTGTGGAAAAGAAATAGCTAGTTGGCTTTTGTTGAGAGTAGTTGAGTCTTGTTAAGTCACTCACACACACACACTATAAGTCCTTTGCACAATCTGACATCTGCTTAAAATTGAACTGGAAATTAGGTGCTGGGCGTCCGGCCAGAGGAGATCTGGACCCAACTAAGCCTGGTTCTCCCAAGGTTTTTTCTCTCCATTCTCTCATGGATGGGGTTTTGGTTCCTTGCCGCTGTCTCCTCTTGCTTGCTTAGTTGGGGACACCTGATGTCTAGTCAATATTGTTGTTTTGACTACGGAGACCGTCTCTGCATTTGATAAATAAACAGTTTAATCTCCACATTATACATTGCCATCTCTCTGTTCTTCTATTTGATAATGTTCAATGCTTTGCTACAATCTGTATTGTTAAAAGCGCTATATAAATAAAAGTGATCGATTGATTGATTGATGGATCTTGCTGGTTTTACCAAGTTTTAGGGTTAACCTGGATTTAAGAAGAACTCCTCGCTTCCTAAAGCAGTCACTGTAAAGATTACGTGTTTGTGTTGGTTTGTTCCTTCCTGTTCCCTATGATATAGCCGCATATGGTTTTGTTCAACGTATACTCTGAATCAAGTTTAGCATGGTCTGCTTCAACTTAAAGTCAACCGTATTTACAATCCTTTTCTCTACTGTAATAACCCATTTCTCAGAACGAAACAGGATATTCAATGGAAAAATGGCAGAACTGATTTTATCCATCAGAAATTGTTTGGGTCATGAAAAGTAGTCTCTGTACAACCTGTGTTTGGGGTTGAAAATGAATGAATGAATGAACAGTACACAAGTATTTTTAATTTCAAATTATTTGAAGTGTATGAGCCATAACTATTTAGTACAATAGTATTTTATTTAAGAAAACCTGGTTTAGTTCAGTTCAGTACCTGGTTTAGTCACTGCTTCAACTGCTTCTGTAGGATCTGATGCCTTTCCTACACCAGCCTTGTTCTGAGCACGCACACGGAAAACATACGATTCGCCCTCCTTTAGATCCTTGATCTAGAACAACAGAAACAACATTTACTGTACTACCATGAACCTACCCTTGTGAAAAAAATCATTTAAATGCATTAAATGTGAACTCACTTAAAATATTAAAAGCTTTTAGAGTACTCTTAGATAATATAATAAAATAAAAGGCCAGTGAAGTGACTACCGGTGCATTCACATGGGGCGTCAGTGTCAACACTTAAAGGAAGGCGTGGCTGAAGTTTGGCACGGACACCTGGTCATAGCAGCATCAGCGAATTAAATTAGACAGTTTGCTGCTCTTGAACAGGATGAACGTGGTTGGTTGCCGCCTGGCTGCTGTATTTGCATAGAGCGATCCTGATTGGCTGGCGCTTCCGTCAAATTCCCAACTTCTGCCGCGAGCAACGACGGATCCACAATGCTTTATGGCAACGCTTGACGTCACCCATTCAAAGTCAATGGGAAGCGTTGACGCCCCGTGTGAATGCACCGTTAAAGAGAGACGCTTCCATGACTATTTCTTAACACACTTAAGTACACTTTTAAAAAATGCACTTTAAAATAAAAGTTTTACATTATTACAAAGTACATTTAACACCAAATGCACTTTGTAAAAATATCAAATTAAAAGTTGAAAAGCACATTTTGAGTCATTGTTAACATACCAAAGCACATATATGTAATATATTTGCAAATGTACTAAATTACAAACGTGTACTTGCTAAATGCAATTACATGATAGAAGTTTAATAGAAATAACGTTACAGTACATTTTAGTTTACTATAAATGATTGTCAGGTACATTTACTACACTTCAACTCATATTTCAAAGAGATCAAATCATTCAAAGTGATTTTGAAATTACATATAAAGATGTTCTTAAATCCTACTTAAGTGCGTCAGAAAACACTAAATTTATACTAAATGTATTTAGTATAAATTTAAACAATAATACATTTTTAAATGAAATGCAACTAAGTGTCCCAAAACTTTACATTCAGTTCAGACTTAAGTATGTTCTTAAATACAATATATTACTTACTGAAAAAGTGTTCTTTAAAAGTACTCTTCTAGGTGGATGTTTTGCAAATAACATCGCTAAACGAGTTAACCACGCACGGCTGGTAGCTAATCATCTAATCACTCCCTTGGTAATTCGCACCCAATCGAATTCATTTCTCCTCACTATAAATACTCGCGCTTCTCACTTCTCCCTCATCTCGCTTTTGTGCATCCCTCCTCCGCCCCTTCTCCGCCTTTTCCATCAATTCATGCCTTCCTCCGGGGGGGGGCAGTCGGAGCTCGAGCTCCGAACTCTGACCCGCGCTAGGGATCAAGCTATTAGGGTTCGGAGTCCGCCGTTGTCCCGGCTCGCTCCCTGGACAGCACGCCAAATTCGCTGCTTTATTTTATTAATGAGGAAGCGTGAAATCTTGAAAGAGTAGTATGCCAGTGTAACAACCTTTAACAAGCCAACTCCACTGCCCCTTGATTTCGACATGCATACCTTCATGAATGTCTTATCAGTAGCTTTCTCATTGACTCCTCTCCACATCTCAAAGTCTGCTTCAGCCTCTTTGATATCAATGTAGTATCCATTGACAGGATCACGACCCTGGTAGACAGGCGCTTTCCAGAGCAAGACCAGAGATTCCTTACGCACTTCCTGCACTTGGAGGTCATGGGGTGGTCCTAAAATCATCCGATGTGATGAATGACATTAAGTACATTAAGCAATTCTGGATGAGTCTTAAATTTGCAGATTGTTATTTGATTTGAGTTAAATATCATGTGAAACGTACTTCTAGAATCCTGAAGGATGTGCATTAAATTTGCAATGTATTTTGGAAATTGACTTAAGGGTATAGTTTTTATTACGTTTTTTTGTTGGCATTTATAAGATCCTTAAGGATTAGTTACCGATTCTTATTTTAACTGGATTTTAAACACTTAGTTTGTGTTTAACTGTAGAAACAAAGTCATCTACATCTTGGATGTTCTGGGTGTAAGCAGATGAGCATTCTGATTCAAATCCTGTCATCATTTACTCACCCTTGAGGGTGAAAAAAAAAAAAAAAAATACTATGGAAGTCAATTGTGACCCAAAACGGCCTGGTTACAAACCTTCTTTAAATATTCTTAGTGTTGGACAGGGTGAGTAAAGGATGACAGAATTTTAAGCTCTGGGAAGTAAAATGATTCACTTGTTTTTCTAACTCATTTGTGCCTACCCGGTACAGCAATAGTCCACTCCTCACACTTGAATGTCTCACTGGGAAGAGAAGGGATGCCCACTCCAGCCATGTTGGCTGCACGTACCTGGAACTGGTACAGCATGTTTTCCTTCAACTCTGAAACCTAGATAGAAAGACGAAGTTGGAGATCACAAATGGGCCCACAGCATGATCTAATATTTTACTTGTTAATATTGTCCCACTTACTCTATAAGCTCTCTCACTGACAGACTTTATATTCGCCTCGTGCCATTTTCCCGGGACTCCACCAATGACCTCACGGTAATCAACGAAGTAACCGGTGATGTCAGCGCCGCCGATGAAAGTGGGTTGTTTCCAGGCTAGTACCATCGAGTCCCGCACACACTCCAGTACAGTGATACCATAGGGTGGAGTGGGTGAAGCTGTCATAAAAAACACAGTTAGTATAAAAGCACATTTGCAGAATATAAAGGAAACTTATGATAGACTGAGTGTGCACCTGCGTTTGTGGAGTAAAATATTCAAACCAAGCACAGAACTGTAAGAATACAGACTGGCACTATGACATTGCAAGGAGGGTATCGTATAGTAGGGAGGTGTCCAGCATATAGCCAGTTGTGGCCGGTGGTATAAAATAAGCCAAAGAGGATCCCTTGATGCATTTGTGTGGATAGTGATGTTATTTGAGGGTTTCAAATTTTGCAACTGAGAAGACTTACCATATGTAGGGAAAAGCTAGTTCAGACCAGTTTAAGATGGCCAGGTTTGCTTTTATAACTACACCAACTTAGATCAGCAAGAGACCATTAGAAGCTGGTTTTAACTGTATTTTCCAATGTAGTTGTGGTTAACTGACCAATTGATTTTAGCAGCATGACTACAACCTCAATAAAACAACTGCAATATGCTAATTCATGAAAGGTCTTATGTCAACCCTTGTAAAAAAGAGGTTCACTTGTAATGAATTTAAAATGTAAAAAGTATATTTCTAAAAACTGTTTTTGCAGATATATATAATAATATATAATATTAATGTATTAAAAACCCACTTAAGTGACTTAAAGAGAGACACTTTTAATGACTTTTATGTCTCTTTACACACTTAAGTACTTTTAAAAAGTGCACTTAGTAATAACGTAACATTTTTACTTTAAAGTAAATTTTACACCATTGTAAATTATTTAAATTCATGTTTACTAATCTTTAATTTTAAAAACACATGTAATAATAATAACTAAAATAAGCACACTTATTTTGATGTGTTGACTAACATGTACTGTATATTATTCAACATTACATTTAAACCTAATATATTTTAAATGTACTACACTGCAACCTAATCCATACAAATGTGTAATTACAAATATATTTAAATACATGACATACAAATTTCAATAGAAATGACAGTATATTTTACCTATATTTTATGTTTGGCATTATATTTGGTTTATGAAACAATTCTAAAGTGCATTTAATTGCATAGGTTGAACTTGAGTGCTTTTTTGCCCTACTTAGGCGTATTAAATATACTGTAGATTATATTCAAATTTAATATAAATGTAAAATAATGTTTTTTATTACATTGCAGTTAACTTATTACACTCAGTTTGCGTTTAAGTATATGCTGTTAGATTATATTCTTTTTATTATTAGTAACTCTTTAAAAAAAAAAAAAAAAAGATAAAATGAACTTCTTTTCCTCAAGGGTCAATCTGAGAAAAATAAAAAAGATTAATGACGAGTGGATAAGTGGATCAACTGGATAAAATGCATAAAAGAGAGTGACAAAGAGGCAAAAGAAATGAATTAAAATGAATGGAACAAAAACAACAGGAAAGGAGAAAATGGAGGCAGGCCAACTCTGAGGAGGGATGCCGATGGGATGACGTTCCAGAGAGTTGCTTTTCTCTCTCTCTTCTCACCTGAGCCTCTTCGTCCTCTCTCTCGCTCTCCTGCTGCTTTCTCTTGTTCCGGAGAAGAGTTTACGGAGGACTTACGACTGTCCGGCAATTCTGTTGCCGACTCCTTTTGGATACAGCTGGGCTTTAACAACTCAGTGCTAGAGTTTGCAACCTGTTTAGTAGTTTCCTGCCCACGAGCAGGTTCTGCTTCTTGCTGACTTGCCCTTTTGCCCTGTTTGCCTTCATGTGATGCAGCTGGACGGCCTTTGTGGCCAGTGTTTTGACCCCCTCCCTCAACCCTTGTGCTAACATTAGCTATGCGTGTTAGATGCATGTCAGCGGGGGAGTGAGGTGCCGCATGCCTGCCCACTCCGCTACAGCTGTGCTGGGTTAGTCCGACCCCGTTACCCCCCGACTCCAGACACACACCATGAAGAATACCGCCCCCTACAGTAGTTAGCAGAGAAAACAGCAAAAGAGAGCAGACATGAATTCCATTAAAACACAATCGCATTCAGAACATTTCACATTTAATTCCTTTAGTCTAACGATCCAAGTAGAAACCTTAAGCAGAAGTCTGTATGCATGCAAGAGGTAATCACATATGAATATTCTATTCAAATTATGGAAAGAGGCAATGAAAACATGCTAGAAAAAAGGCAATTCATTTAAGGAGAAATGAGCTAAGTGAAATAAAGTAAGGTGTTTAGTTTAGTTTGAAGTCACAATGGTTTAAGCACATTAACCTTAACATAATATCAAACTATAGCATTACATCAAGGCACATAAAACTCAATGAAAGCCAGATAAAGCAACGAACACGTTAATTAATCAACCAGTAACCAAAATAAAAACAGCTAGTAAGTGTCTATCATCTACAGCCTATTTTTATTTGTAGCATTTATTTTTAAAATACATTGGTCATGATCGTATGACGGCTTATAATAATTCTATGTTTTAATTGATGCAAGACAAAGGAACTTATTGCATTAAAAGGCCTATGTATTGACTGTCAATTACTGGTTAAAAAACTAAATAGAAAAACTTGATCCTATAAACATGTAATTAATGTCAATGTGACTACATATATTATTATAGTCATAGTATTATCATTTTATGATAAAATATGAAACTGTATTACTATTGCAATAATACTAGTTTAGTGTAAAATAAAAAGTAAACACATTTTATACATACATGCATATACACATCGACAGAAATTACAATAAAACAATATGAAGAAATATATTACAATATAGCTGGTTTTATATATTAACCAGCACTGATTTTTAATTATGTTTGTTTTTATATATTTTAAAAATAGTATAATATTTACAATAAGAAACTACTTTTGCCAATCGAAAATGTTTTTTGTTTAGACAACAATAAAAAAAAAACTCTTCTAAATGAATATTTATGCTGTTTTATGTTGTATTGTGTTTTATTGTTGTAATTATTGTAAATTTATCTTTTCACATTGAGTTTTTGTGCCAGAGAGTACTGCTTTGATTAGAAAAGGTGTGCTCAATAAAAGCGCGTTGCATAAAGAATGAGTGAGCTTGACGCTCAACAGAAAGTCTCGGCTGTTAAAGGTCATGACATAGAAAGAGTGAAAGACATGCAGACGGGACGGGTTTGAAAAGATTGAGGGAGAGGGAAGGAGTGTACGTGGGAGAGCGGGTGAGCTGGTTTTGTAGTCACCACTATGTTGGATCAGTTGTGACCCAAACTAGAGGAGGTCTACAAGTCCTGACCCCTGGGAGAAAAGCAAGGAGCGGTGCTGGAGTTGGGTGGCCTTGCCACTAACATGTCATACAGGGCATGTGGAATGCATTACAGTTGAGTACAGTGGTCAGGTTTAAAAAGTGAAATCATATTCCTAAGATCTTAATGATACCAACAGATGTGTATAAATGACTTACCAATAGCAGCTTTAACTTTAATGGCTTCTGATTCCTGTGAGAATTCACTGATTCCCGCAGCATTGACGGCTCTCACTCGGAAAACATAACTCTCGTCAGTGGTCAAGCCATGACAGATAAACCTGCATGAACACATTCGAACAGTTATTAAATGAACTGCGATTTTGTCTTTTAAGGATTCTAGTAGATTCACAAGTTTCAAGATCTCTCATTCAGATCAGCTGAGCTCAAACGAACTGTTCCATTTATACAGCTATATATGGATGCATGTGCAGTGAATTAAAGCTTTAATCATGATAAAACGGTATATTAATACAATCGGAGCACGTGTGCTGAGCTGAGGGACGGGACATTTAGACTCCTACTAGAGGCCAATTACAACACACTGGGCCAGCTAACCAATCAAAGCCCATTGCGAATTTCTGAGGGACGGACTTCATGAAAACAGGAAATGATCAGCATGACTTTCAGAGAAGGGACAAAGGTCAATTGTGCAAAAAATAATGTGTGTGTTTTGTTTTAAACGAAGCATTAACACACGTTAGACTGCACCCAATAAACACAATCAAGCCTAGAAAGAAACAACAACCACCAATGTAATGTTACAACCTAAAATTTAAATCTGAAACTGTCACAAATCCATGGACTTCCGTCCGCTTGCCACCAGAGGTCACTCTTGGCTTATATTGACTCTCACACCACACAGACTGTTACACATCACCCTGGACTACATTTCCCATGTTATATAGCTCTGATTCTACTCACCTCAATCATACACACATCCTGCATGAGTCTCATGCTGCGTTCACACCAGACGTGAATGAAGCGCTAAGCGCAAGTGGTCAATGCAAAAACGCGATTAGACATCCTGCAGCGCGATTCGCGCAAATCAAGCGGATCGAATGGCGAGATTCTCATGTTTGACGCGTGTTCGCGCGAAACGCTCCAGTTGACAAACCTGAACTTTGGACGAAAATTCGTGCCGTGTTAACCAATCAGGAGCTTGTTCTAGTAGTGACACGATTACATGAATTTTACCTCATGTCTAACCACCACAGAGACTGGAAGCGCCTGGCCGAAGCCCCTTCCGTGAAGCGAAACCGATTTTCACGCGCGAATGAAGCGAGTAAACTCAAAATGTTCAAGCGTCCAATTACGTGCGAATAGCGCAATTTATTCGCGTTTATCACAGTATTATCACTTTATCCCTGCTGAGTGATAGCTACTTTACGGAGCCTTTCCACAGTAGTTATTCAAGTCAGTCTTGTCCTGTTCATTGCACGTTTCCTAATCAGTTTGTCATGGATTTTCCCTTTGTCTTGCCGTTTTAGACTCTGTTTGCACCTTGCCTGGACTCTTGCCTGTTATCGGATTACTCCTCTTGTCAAGCTCTCTGGATATTGTTTGGCGATCAAAGACCCACGCTTGCCCTAGGTATACATATCTGTTCACCCTGCCTGTTTTTGACCATGTTTTTCGAATAAAGCGTCACAATTGGATCTGCTTGCCTCACATCTCGTTCACTCCATAACAAACAGTTCCAGCATTTATTAGTGAAGTGTACTATTTAAGATAAGGCCGTTAAGATAACGTTAAGATAAACATTGGATTGTTGCTTATGTTTTTGTTCATTTAATAAAACCCTTCAGAAACCCTAAAATTCAGGCCAATTTGACGATTTGTCCGTTCAAAGCGATGCTTTATACCTCGTTCCTTTAACTGGTTTGTTGTTGCATGGCTCCCAAGTGTTGCTCCCTGCAATGCTGCTCTCAATGTAGTAGCCCACCAGCTCTCTAGCGTCACGTGATGCTTCCCATGAAACCACCACAGATGTGTCTGTATTGCGGGTGGGAACCACACGGCCAGGGGCTGATGGGATATCTGCAGGCAGATAAAGAAAAACATGAAACTGTCATCATGCTCTTTTATGTGACTACTCACCAAAAATAATGACATGAAAATTAAATATACGTATGTGTTTAAATTGTTTTGAAATCAAACCAAACCAGTTCCTTCAACATTTCTCACATTTTCACTGTATAGTTTAAAAAAGGGTAATAAAATATGACAAGAAATTAAGAGTTAAACTGTACCAAAACAGTCAGATAACTTTAAGAACACATGGTCAGGTCAAAGTGTTTTACTGGTAGCCCAATATATATATTTAGGGGCTTTAGGGGTTATTGAATATATCATACCCAGCTTGTCCCCAACCGTGGTGGCTTCGGTGGGTTCTGATGGTTCACCAACACCGGCTGAGTTACAGCAGCGAACACGAAAATGGTAAGACTTGCCCTCGGCCAGATCGAAAAGAGCAAAGCGTGGAGATTTGACGGGGATTTCAGTGTTGACCCGCTGCCAACTGTCTGTGCCTGACACACACTGCACACACACACACACACTTTATTACAAAACCAATTACAAACAACAGTCTTCAACATACATTAAACTTTATTTAATGGCAATGAAGTTTAAACTCAGTTTTGCTCTCTGACCTTCTCCACGTAATACATAACCCCTTCATGGCCCTTGTCGCCTGGAGGTTTCCAGCTCAACACCACGTAGTTTTTAGTGGCCTCAATGACTGAGAGATCACGAGGTCTGCCGGGCACCACTCCCTCTACATTAGTTCAAGAGAGAATGCAAAATGCTGCACTATAGTTTAACAGATTAGTTTTAGGTAACAAACTATGGGATTTTGAAAGAGAATACGATGATCAATGAAATGTCAAAAATACAGTATTTGGCCAGTGCACTTTCCCATGCATTTGTAAAGCTGTAAATTATTTAATAAAAGTTATAACAACAAAAAACTTTCTCATATTAACTTAATATCTCATAATAATAAGAAATGTTCTCTAACAATGCCGTAGTTTCTCATAAAAATGTGAAATGAGAAAAAAAAAAAAATTTAAATTCAAGAAAGTTTCCAATTATGATATAAAAAGTCACTATTACGAGAAATTATCACAAGTAATGAGGTACTAAGCTCTATTATGAGAAGCTTTTTAGTTTTATGATATATTAATTCCTTATAATGATTATAATTTCTTATTATTATGAGATACTGAGCCATATTAATGGGACAGATTCTTATTATTATGGTACAGGAGGTCAATATGAGATAAGAATAAGTCATATTCTCTGTGTTATGACTTACAGAATCATATTTTTAGCTGAACTATGGTGGTTTCTCTATATTTAAAGGTTTTTAATAACAGTGTGATCATTTTAACTTGAAATGTCTCACCCACAGGCTCCTCCTCGGTCACAATGATTTGTCCAGTCCAAGGAGCAGAGGGACCTAGAGAACGACAGTGTAATTTACTGCATGTTTTTTTGTTTTTGTGTATTTGCTCTGTTGAAGTGGCTGTACCCTTTCTAGTGCGGTCTGCAGGGTCCATAGCAGCAACTGGTTCAGACACACGGGATGGATGGCTCATGCCAGCCTTGTTCACCGCACGCACTCGAAACACATAGCTTCGTCCTTCCACCAGACCAGTTACAGGGAAGCGTGCAAACTTCACCGGAGTGTCATTGCATTGCGCCCAGTGTGTCGTGCCAACTTCACACCTGCAGTGAGAGAAGGGAGGGCAATACAAGCTGATATTTTATACATTAGAAATCTCTACAAACACCATCTTCATTCTGTTTAATACAGAGCTTTTTATTTGATTTTGTGAGATGTTTGTGCACAGACGCAGTGACCTGTCAACAAAGTATCCCAGAATGGAGCTTCCTCCGTCCACAGCAGGCTGCTTCCAGCTAACAATGACATAATCCTTATTGGCATCCAGACTGTGAACATCTAAAGGAGCACCAGGAGCTCCTGCAACCTCCGCGTCAGCATCTAACAAACACACAAATGAAGTCTGAATGAATCATTTTAGCAATTACAATTAGTTTACATGAAGTAACTGCATGCTATCCCATGTGATAAAGTAGTGCACTTGTAGTGAACTTCAAATCTTGAAAGCATATTGAAGTAAAACCGCAGACAGATACTTGCAGACTTGCTTTTACACTTCAACTATATTTAAAAAAGACAAAGAAGTTATTATTAAATGAAGTCCTACGTAAGTGGATCGTAAAAGCACTTAAAAGTTCAGCATTTACTACAAATGATGATTTAATTGTATTTAAACATTTGCAGTTAAATATCTAAAAAACATTACATATATACAATCTTTATAAGTAAATAAAGATTATTGGAGTGTGTTCACTATATCAGTTTTCTACTTAGATATTTAGCATTTAATTCTGCACCAGTCTTTGTGTTTAGTTGTATAGCAAGTGTCTAATTTCTACTATAAGTACTTTTTTAAAAAGTATGCTAAAGTGTACTTCTTTTTCACAAAGCATAGTACAGTGTTAAGGTTAAGTGTATTGCAGTATTTTCACTAGTGTTGAGAACTTCCTTCTTTTCACAGCTACTTCATCTGAATGTCATGACGGCACAGACACAGCATGACAGGGATAAATTTAGAAAGGAACTTGAGCTGGGAAGAGACTGGCTTTCAGAGACACGCAAGCCTCACACACAGTACAAGCCAAAAGAGTGTGTCAGAATATTACCAGCATTAATATGTTGGCCTGTAATACTGCAACAGGCTCTATTAGAAATAATAGAGTGGGTGTCTTGGTCCTCACCTTTGACAAAGACATACGCTGAGTGTGTCTCGAAGCCAGATTTGGTGATTACACGAAGTGTGTAGAGTCCTTCGTCCTCCTTGTTGAGGTGTGAGAGAGTCAGAGTCGCTCTGTCGCCGCTCCAGTGCATCTGAACCCATTTCGATGGCACCAGCAGTTTATCTAAAACACATAAATACATCCATGCATTACGCGTAGGCAGAAAATACGTTTTAGTATATAAAGAAAAAATATACAGTCAAAATTATTATTTAAATTGACATATTGAAATATTATTGCAATTTAAAATAGCCGTTTCTGCCAGCGAATAAAAAAATTGTAAGATATAAAACCACAATTACAAGTTATACAGTCACAATTGTGAGATATAAAGTAGCAAATACGAAAACAAAAGAAAAAGGTCAAAACTGCGTGACATAAACTTGCAATTTTGAGTTATAAAGTCAGAATCGCGACTTTATATGTCAGAAAATTCTGAACTGTGGGATATAAACCTGAATACACTGTAAAATGTCATTGATTGCTGTGATCAAAGCCAGATTTATTAAACAGTGCAAATAAGCATTCTGGCCCCTCATGACATCAACTTTGCGAGAGATGCTATCAGAGATGACACTCTTACCGTCTCTGTACCACTCTATCTCAGGCTGGAAGCGCTGCAGTGATGGGTAGATGATAACAGAGCAGCCAAAGCTCAGTGTCTCACCCTCACGTCCAAAAGACACACCGAACTTCTCCACAATGTGCGTCTCGAACGTCACTCCATACTCCAGACAGGGAACTGCAGTGCACACGCACATTCAGTTCAGATTTATTTCATATTACAGTATCGATAGGTAAGACTCCAGGATTCACCTTGTGGGAAAGGATGCACACATATTTATAATGAACCACATTCAGTTCATATTGTACAATGTGTACAGTGAATCTGGGAACTTTTTACACGAATATCTTCAAGAATTGAAAGGAGACTGAGAGCAAGCGTCATTTAGGTGGATAACTATTTATAAAAAACACAATAAGATAACAAAAGAGCGGTGAATTTTAGTGACAGGAAGACATTTGCGTTAACAATGCTGAGACAAACAAAGAATACAAAACAGAGACGCTTCCAAGAAGATGAATACACACACAGAAACTGGAAATGGAAATAGCAAACACAAGATATTCATGGAAGAAATCTTACGTCCTCGGTATGGAAGCTAGTTTCCATACGATGTAAAATATATCATTATATTACTTTTTACTTATTTATTTATCCCATGGTGGAAACGAGCTTCCTTAATAAGCCTAGTCTAGTCTGCCTTAAAATACCTTTGAAGGAATATGAAGGAATATTCCAGGTTACATATAACAAACAAAAATAAAAATGTTATCAGTTATGCACTTTACAATGAAAGTTTAAGGGTCCGGCTGCCTCTAGATTTACATTGCAAGTGTATTACAGCAGACATGCTTTTGTTTGGTTCTTGTTATGAAAATTGATGGAATTATTTAGAGTAAAATAATTCCATTTAATATTTTTTCCAAAAAAGTTTTAGTGTCTAAACTGACTAATACGTAGCTATATTGAGTAATACAAGCCTTATTGGAGAGGTTCAGTGTTGAACGACTGAATGTTTTATCTTTCAAGACTGGAAACAAGCATGCAATATTGGGATAATAGCAATTCCATACTTAAAACCGGATACTAATCCAGCACATTGCATGTAACTTCTCAAAGAAATCCTGAATGTTATGTATATTGGACAGATTCATCAAGATAGAGAAGTAGAACAATGAGAAGAGACGATCATGCATATAAGATGATCAGGGAAACCAGACGAGACTGAAACATTAAAAGAATATTATAAAAAAGCTTCACCAAGGTTACCTTCAAAGCCGAACTTTCTGCTGTCTGCACCAGCGAATCGGAAACAAAATAGCCATTAGCCAGCGTACATGAAAAACTTTAGCGTCATGCTCACAGCTTCACACACTTCAGCAAAGCACATGTACAGAAATTGTGAAAGAGAGCAATTGAGTGTCAGGTTTTATACTGAAACACTTACGGAGTCTGGGAGAAGGCAGAGACTCATCAAATTCTCCTTTGAATCCTAGAGGTCAAATTACAAAACAACAAGATTTTTTATGTTTTATCAGATAGTTGAACATTGCTTTCCTTCTGATCCCCCGAACAGAAACACAGACACCATAACTGCTCATTTTCTTGAACTATAATGTAACTCTCCGCAGAATTTGAATTACTCACTACTTAACACATACCTGGTCCCTTTTAGACGTTTTCAAGTTAAACTAGGCGAGTAAAGTTTGTAGACAATCTTTACGTTGGCTTGAAAAAGCCTAGCCAGAAAGACTGTAAAAGTTTTAAAAGCGTTTTCAGATTTAAGCAGTTTGAAATACTTAAAATATTTTAAAGACTAAAGTTTGAACGTTTTAAATTCGTTCGTGTCTAATGTCTTTTAATGAAACAATGAGGACAATAAAAGCCTTTTGTATTGAGTAGAAAATAAATTGATTTACTGGTACTTAATTTACTACAATTACTGTAATAATTTCTTTTTTTAAAGTCTTTTGTGCTCACCAAGGCTGCATTTATTTGATCAAAAATGTATTCCAGAATCATCCTAATATGCTGATTTGCCCTTTATATTATTTAATAGTATTTTACAATGTTACTGTGTTTTCAGTGAGAAGGAGAGACTTAATCAATATTATTCCAGACTATTTGTCCATTAGTCTCATTGTTATAATGACTGTTTGGTGTTTCTCATCAGAAAGATTTTAGGATGATTCATTTCAGACCTACTTTTGACGACAACAGAAGCAAAAGCAGAGGTCTCGCCCTTGCTGTTCATGGCCGACACACGATACTGTGCGGTGTCATCGAAGTCACACCTGGAATTACAGACAGACATGTTACACACACAAGCTGCGAAACACTGTTTCACACGGATGAAGTCCTTACTTGTTAGTGCTTACTTGTTAATCTCCAGGGAGTGGACGCTGTAGCTACTCTCCACTTTGTACTTCCCTGGCTTGGACATCGGATCAATGCTAACATTGTTCTTGTACCTAAGAGAGAAGAACGATTTGAAATACTTTGGGTTAATGTCTCTCAATCTCAATCCAAATCCAAAAAAACTGCTGCTGAAATCATTTTCACTCAGAAATTGCTAGTGCATTTCACAAATAAAAAAATAAAAAATTGTGTAATGTGCTTGTTTGTCTATGTATGTGTTTGTGTAAGCATGTACATGTATGTTTATGTATGTATGAGCATGTGTATGTAATGTGCGTGTGTTTGTGAATGTTTGTGCATGTGTATGTATGCGCGCGTGTTTATGTATGTATGTGCAAGTGTTTGTGTAATCATGTGCATGTGTGTTTGCGTATGTATGTGCATGTATGTTTGTGTACGCATGTGCATGTATGTTTGTGTACGCATGTGCATGTATGTTTGTGTAAGCATGTGCATGTATGTTTGCGTACGCATGTACATACGTGTTTGCGGATATATGTGCATGTATGTTTGTGTAAGCATGTGCATGTGTGTTTACTGATATATGTGCATGTATGTTTGTGTATGCATGTGCATGTATGTTTGTGTAAGCATGTGCATGTGTGTTTACTGATATATGTGCATGTATTTTTGTGTACGCATGTGCAAGTGTTTTGTGTAAGCATGTACATCTGTTTTTGTGTACGCATGTGCATGTGTATTTGCGTATACATGGGCATGTATGTTTGCGGAAGCATGCGCATGTATATTTGTTTAAGCATGTACATGTGTTTTTGTGTATGCATGTGCATGTGTGTTTGCGTACGCGTAGGCATGGCATGAGCATTTTGTTTGAGTATTTATGTGCATGTGTTTGTGTAGGCATGTGCATGTATGTTTGTGTAAGTATGAGCATGTGTGTGTGTGTTGACTGTATGTATGCAAATATGTGTCTGTGTGTTTGAGCTCACCACACGACGCGTGGTTCAGGCCATCCTGAGATGGTGCAGTGCAGCCGCACACACTGTTTCTCCCAAACAGTGTGGGATCGTGGCTTGATCACAAACTCGGGAGTGTGCATCAGGCTGTCCTCGTTCAGACGCTTATGGTACTCTTCGTTTTCATGGATCTGAGCATATGCAGCCATTCATATAGTGTTTTTAAAAAATGGCAACGTTTTTTGGTCATAAATGCATTATGTATGTGCATAAAAAATAGTGCATTTATGACCAAAGGCAAGGCATTGCAATGAACATATATCTGAAAATATAACCACAGGAATCAAACATTACATATCTTTTTCCAACCTTGTTTGTGCAAAGCTAAAACTTTCAGCTCCTTTCATGAATATCCCTTGTGAAAAAGAAGTGCACTTTATCAAACTTTTTCTTTTTAAAAAAAGCACTTCAGATGAATACACTTAAGTGTTAAGTGAATGTAGTGTTTTTTCATGCTTAATTGCATGTTAATGAAAATGCATTATAGTTTAAATGTATATGAAATTGTACTTCTATTTTATGTGTGTTTTTATTACATATTCTGCATTGTATTTCTAAATTTTGTAAGAATACAAAAGTAATTATTTAATTGCAATTTAGTACACTTAAAATATACTAATTTTAAATGTAATATTAAACAATACACTAGTTAAAATGATCAAGTACTTTACTTTATGTGTTTTATCACATTAAGTAACACATCAAATTAAGTGTGCTTTAATTTGACATTATTACAAAGTGCATTTTTGTGTGTACTTAAGTGTGTTAAGTAAGTGTATCTTTATTAACTTAAGTGACCTTTATTTCATTAATATTATCTGCAAGACAACAAGTACAAATTTAATACTAAGTGCACTTATTTTTGACAAGGGATGCTAAGGTGACTTACCAAAAAGTGATTTCCATTTGCATCTTCTATTTCTAACAGATTCACACAATATCTGCACAAAATGTGTTGAGCATTATAACGTGTCCCTTGAGGCCTCTCAGGTTGTTCAACAGAATGCTCATTAGGATCAAGTGCCTTCTCACAAGTCATTGGTTTTATTTGTCCAGTCGTGTCAGAGTAAACATAATCTCCTTGAGGATTCCCTAAACGATGATCAGCACATAACTTGTCGACAACAGTAGTTTCATAGTCACTTTAACACACACCACAGATTAACACACACCACACAACCACATAAAACATTACAGCCCTTGAAATCTGGCACCACGGTGGCACGGTTTGTTGGCACCCTATTCAGAACTAAATAAAGTTTGTGTCATGATCCTTTCTTGCTCTTTTTCTATCTAAAAATAGGGAACATACAGTATCCATGAGTTTAATGGTGTTCCTCAAAGCCTACAATCAAAGCAGACACAAATGCATCTCCTGTTGCACAATTAGTTCAAACTACAAAATTCCCACGTTTACTGAGTGTGTATTTTCACCTTTGTGTTTAGTAGTATGCGCCAAATCATTTTGCAAATGTACAGTATGAGTTTGTTGTAATAAAAGATTAAATCATAAAATGTTGCAGCACTATTAAAAATAATCTTCATTTTCTGAATAGAATGAGTGTGTATTTATGTTTATATAGGATGTTTTTGACTTTTTTTTATCATCCATCAGACATAGTTTGATTTACTATTGAAGTCAACTGAGTTAGGAGAGTGTTCGAACAGTGATGCTTGTCTACCCTTGTGAAAGAGAAGTGCACTTAACTGTACCGAATGTGCACTTGTAACATACATCGCATCTTAAAAAATGCAGTATTTACAGATTATTTAATATTAATGAAATAAAGGCCTCTTAAAGAGACTCTTATGACTGTTTCTGAACACACTTAAGTACACTTTTAAAAAGTGACCTTTGTAATGTCAAATTAAAAGTCTGCTTACACAATATTTTAAGGTGTCTTTTTTTACAGTGTAACTGTTGTAATTGTAAAGTATACATTGTGTAACATGTACTGAGTAATATTCTTTAACTACATGTACTTACTATATGGTTTAGGTTTTATTTCCGTAGTTAATGCATGATTTATTGTTATTATAATAGTAGGTACATGTGTTGTGTAACAAAGACACCTTAAAATAAAAGTGTTGCCAAATGTTTTACCTTAAACTATATTTAAACTTATTGTTTTAAGAATCTTTCATTGTACTTGAGCTGTGTGTTACTCAGTATTACATGCAAAGCAATGCAACTTAAAATATGTAATTATTAGGCTAGATTTGTATTTAAATAGTACAAAAGATGTATTTATGTAAATGGATCAAAAGCAATCTAATATGCATTTAAACTATTAACAAAATGCAAATAAAATGCAATTAATTTTAGTAAAATATTTAATTCAAAATGCTCTTAAGTAAATTATTTTTAAAGTAGGCCTTTACTATTTCCATACTAAGCATTCTTGCTTCTTTTCACAAGGGAGCTGTCAGAGCCGTGTTGCAGCGCAGTCCAACAGTTTGTAGTCGGTATAATTTCAATTTAAGTAAGAAGTGTTACTTGACAAATGGCTATTCATTAAAAATTGTTATGAATAGAAATGTATATTTGGTAACACTTTATTTTAAGATGTCTTGTTAGATATGTTACATGTAGCCTACTTACAAATATAATAACAATTAATTATGCATAATTACATGCAAGTAACCCTAAACGAAACTCTAACCCTAATCATATAGTACATGTAATTAATTAATAGGTACTTAAGTACTCAGTATTTAAATGCGTTATATAACAGTAACAAGGACATGTTAAAATAAAGTATAACCGTATTTGATTTGTCATCGAAACAGCAGCAGTGTATTATGTGTTTAGGAACAGGACTATGATCTCCACTGACCCTCTTGCTAAGCGAGATGCGCTCTGCAGACTCCCTCATGACGCTTCTGCGGGACTTGTGCTCGATGCGCTCTGACTCCATGCCGCTAGCGAAGAGGTCACGGCGAGCCAGATATCCGGCGCTCTCTTTAGCACGCACTTCCTCTGTGTCTGACAGGCCGCTTTCAAACTCACGACTGAGGGGGGAATTCATATGTAGCATCACTTTCACACGCCTCTCCAATTAAACACAGCAGTTCAGCACAATAAAACATGTATTTCGTCACATACAATATATACACAAGGCTTTATGAATGAAAGTGGAAAGCCACTTCGCATACTTCCAACACATCCACCCTTTAAGGCATATAGTTTACCTAAAATGAAAGCTCCTCAAACGCCTTCAAACACAAAAAGAGATATTCTGGTATCCAAACACACCCTCGGAAATAAAGGTACAAAGCTGTGACTGGGGTGGTAGCTTTTCAAAAGGTACACTTTTGTACCCATTAGGTTTAAATATGTACACTTTTAAGTAGTACTATGTACCTTACCTACTATGTAGGTAACCTTTTTAAAAAGGTACTGCCCCAGTGACAGCTTTTGTACCTTTATTTCGGTTTCATGTTTAGAACAACTGCTATATTGCTTTACTGCAGCCAATTTTCTTACAAAGAGCCATTTTATAGCTGTAAAATATTCCTGAGTGAGCTAAAAGAGTTCTCAATGTTGAATTAATGTTTCCATCACTAAATGTGCACTTGTAGTGTACTTTCAATCTTAAAAGTTTGCTTTAAAAAAAAAACCAAACTGTACTTGTGGATAATATCATATTAATAATATAAAAGCCCACTTAAGTTTAATCTTAAAGTACACTCCATATCACGTTTTACTAATCTTTCGTAAAACACTTTTTAAAGCACACTTATTTTAATGTAGTGACTAACACACTAAATCCCATCTAACAATTTATGTTTCTTAACAGACTTAAGTAGACTTTTTTAAAATGTAAAACTTTCGTAACATTGTTCAGTTAAAAACCTTTACTTTAAATTACATTTTTCGTTTTTTTATGTTTTGTTGTACTACACTCATTTTGCTGTGTTAACTTACCTACTAAAGCACATGTAAAGTACTTGATTAGAATTTTAAGAGAAATCTTTTATTAGAAATTACATTTAAAATGAATATATATTGTCATAAACTGCATATTAAACATTACAAATGTGTAATTACACATATTTAAATACATGACATACAAGTTGAAAATTAAATGACATTAAAATATATTTTAGTTCAGCATCATTACACATTAACCACATTTTAAAGACATTCTAATTAATTATTACATAAGTATAAAAATTTACTTAAGTTAAGTCTACTTAAGTGGGTCAAAAAAACACCCTAAAGTTCAGCTAATTGCAATTAATATGCAATTAAGTGTCCAAAACATTACACAGAATTCACACTTAAGGGTATTCTTTTTTTTTCTGTGCTTTTTACTAAATTTAACGTTTTTTTAGAAGGGTTAAAGAACAATGATGAATCCTCTTTTTAACGGGACATGACCATAACGTCCTACAGTATGCGCAGTCTTTTTTAAAACTTTGTGCATGTAGGGCTATAAATAGCATATTATCGAAGTGCTTGATAATACCAAACACATGCTGCTAACAATAGAAAACATGACGTATGGAACAGCTGCATGTGTTTGTTCCAACACAAACAAAGGCCAGATTGTTTCTTTACCTGCCCCTGAAGATGGGCACCACATAACCGATGATCTGGTTCTCCTTGTCCATGGCCAGATAGGTTGGTTTGGCTCTCTTGGGCAGAGGGCTCAGCCCGGCCTCATCTAGAGCCGTGTATGTGGCAGCTCTGATGCTGCAATGGTGCAGAAATTGCAACATACACACGTGTGTGAGTATCCAGCACTTCTTTCACATGCAATTATGAATTTTGGAAGGGGTGTGGAGTCGTGAAGAAAGCGTGTTAGGTTGAAAATCGTCTAACGTTGAAGAAGGTTACGGGAGTGAATGGGAAGGAGGTTAATCGCCTCAATGATCCTGAATTAGTAGTTTGAAATAAAAGCTTCATCAATGGTCAGAAGTACAAAGTAGTACAATCTATCTTTCAGTTGTGGAATGCTCTTAAGTGGTCCAATCTCCAAGAAACATCTTCCACAATTCAACACGAAACAGCATTTACGACTCACTTCACTTCAATACAACCTTTGTGAAAAAAGTACTTCAAATAACCATGCTTGCATTTAATGTAAACTAAATGAAAAAAGACCACTTTTTAAGAGACTTAAAGAGAGAGAGCACTTTGAAACAATGCCAAAGTAAGTTTTACTTTGTGTTTAAATAATATTTTGTTGTGCTTTTAAGAAGTACACTTATTGATGTGTTGACTAACATATCTGTGGTATGTTATTTGATAATAATTAATATAAAAAATAATATATTTTAAATGTGCAGAACTGTTACAAATGTCACGCCCTCCAGGCGTTCCATGTCTGTCATCTGTGTTTTTATTTTCATTCTGTCTCCCTCGTGTGCTCCTGTC
>JAUCMU010000125.1:31478371-31516119 GCA_032275025.1 Enteromius treurensis
TGAAGCTCTGCGCAGCTCTCCGCTCATTCCTCCGTGTTTGTTGTTTTATTAAATACAGTTAAAGTATTTTCCTGCCTCCGTGTCCTGCCTGCCGTGCCTTGCTCGCCGAGGAAGCGAGAGCGCGAGCTCTCTACGCGCCGTTTCGTGACAACAAATGTGTAATTTGAAATATAAATGTAAATTTTACCATAAATGCTCGTCACATTTAGAGGTACTTTAACCATCATGAAGTTAAATATAATGAAATATAACATATAATGATCAACGGAGCACAGCTCAAAGGTCAGCAAATTGTACTTAATATTCAAATTGCATTTGAATGTTAACTATGTTTTCATTTGATTGCAGTTAATGTGTTTTTAAGTCTCCAAATATATATTCAATGTGAAAATAAATGTATGCCTGTGTGCACTCTTTTCGAAGTAGTAGCAAACACCAAATCATTTCTCCTGTCCACTGTATTGTAACACCCACAGCAATGCCTGGTCTTCACCAGCAGAGGTCCCAATCACCTGAGAACTGACTCTCGACCTGCTGCTCATTTGTTTGTGTATCATTTGTTATCCTCAGCTGTCTTTTAAGTCTTGTTTTCCATAAGACTGTAAACCTGAGCCTTGTTTCCCAGCTACTTTTGCTCTGCTCCTTGGTTTAAATGGCTAGGATCTACATTGTGTATGAGTGTGTTTACATCCCGATTCCTCTACTTCTAACCTGTCATTACACTTATGCCTCCAGACCACTTATACCCTTCATATACCCTTGACATATCACTATCTTCCTCATGCCTCTCATGAGTGTGTGTATAAATAGAGACTCAAAAGTTTAGGAGAGAGATGGTGGGGGCACTTATAGGACAGATAAAGTGCTCCAAGCCTGAGACCAGGATCGGACAAAAACTGCATTCTCCCAGCATGGAAAAGCTTCCAGTTTGCTACATTTAGCAAAGACATTTGGGAGCACGTATATCACTGGATAATGTGATTAAAGAGGCTGAAACACAAACCTAATGGGCAACCTGCCATCCTGTGACACACCATATCCTGCTTAAATCCTGTACAGCACAGCAGCTCATAAAAGAGGAATCTGTTCAGGCTAAAAACAACTGTTTCAACAAGGTCTGTGTGTTTCATGTTTATAGCATTGGTCCAAATTGGAAGATAAAACAGCCAAACAAGAGAAAGGTTCTCCATTGGTTCCATGAAGCATGTTAAACATGCATGGAATCTTTCCATTCTACAAAAGAATTTAAATGTTCATTAAACCAAGACAAAATACTGTTGTATGACATCATTAAGAAGAACGCTGATGGAATGTTTATCCTGCTTGTTCAATCCACGCTGAATGTAGCGGGCATATGTCCTCTTTTTCCAGGCATGTCCTGCATGGCTGGGATTTCTAAACTGCCAGAAATGTCTGGCTTTGGGCATTGCACATACTAATGTACAAGGTTACTAATGTAGCCTAATGTACAAGAGAAAATCAATAGGAAAACAAAGGCAAAACTTGCTATGAATAAATAAATACATAAATAATAAACTGAATGAATGAATGATGTGGTCCCCTGAATGAATGGCCATTGGGATGGAGGAATGTCTGATGGACTTGCAAAAAGACAAGCCATCTTACATTTACATTTTTTAATTCAGCATTTACAAAGTGACGTACAAATGTGAAATATAACAAGTCTTTCATCCCAAGGAGCGGTTCGGGAAGATCTGCTTTTATCCAAACTAGATTAGTCTAGAACTGAATAAACTTGTTGAACCTTTCATCGCTGTTTTCTTCATTTATTTGTCTTTTATTTTTATTTTATTAGGCAGAATTATGAAATAAAGACCAAATGAATTTCTGAAACTATGATAAAGCTGAGGATGTTCATATTTTTGCATTGCAGTTCTCTCACAAAAATTGTTTACACGTCTCCTGCTTTGCAAGTGCTGCAAAATTTTAGGCTAACTCAACAATATGGATATGCGACTGCAAAACTATACAAAGAGACGATGTTGGACATCTATGCAATTCTAAAAAGAAGATATGTTAATCTGTGCATAGACAAAAAAAAAGTCAAACTCTGCATATGAGTATCTGTTATTAAGACCGTTTTCACTGCTATATTAATCTAATCAAATCTCTCTCTTTCGCTTTAAATCCCGCACACGCACATACAGTGATTCAGAAATGTAAATGCATAATGCATGTGACACACATAACAACATCTACGTCTGTGGTCACTATAAATACACCATGACGTCAACAACACCAAATGAAGTGGCGAGTTATGTTATGAATGCTATTTATATTACGACATGAAACCAAGTGATGAAAAAAACCAATAAAATCTTAACCGAGCATTGAAAGATTTCAGTTTGTGCAAGCTGTTGTAAGATTCTTAAAGCTATGGTTACATTAGTCTCATTACAAGGCACACAAGATAAACTTACTCCCTGACATTCAGAGTGACCCAGTAAGCAAAAGCCTAGACCAAATCAAGCCAAAAGTCACGTGACCAGAGGGAGTAAATCAAACAAACTACAGGCTCAAATCCAAACCACAGAAAGGCCTAAAAAGATTCACAGCATGTTTTGAATCAAGAAGCACTCTAGGAGTCTTAGATACTGTAAACGTGTGAATGTCCAGCATTAAAACCCAACTAAAAGTCCTCTACATAGCGATGTTCTACAAAAACACAGCAGAACCAATGACACTATTCTGTAAAAAAAAAAAAACAATACCAAAGTTAAAGCCAATATGCCAAACCTATATGTTGTAAAGTGAATGAGATCAGCAACGATCAAGCACGGTCAAGCACAATGCATGCAGAAAACAGCAATAAACCATGTTTTAAGGATCTTTTAGGTTGACAAGAGGGGTGACCGCAGTGGGTCATCCGAGTGGAGGATACAGTAAGTGTATTATAAGGAAGAGCTGGAATGGGTTCAGGTTATGGGACTGGGTAGGATTTACTGCTGATGAGATGGACCTCTCCATGCTCTCTTACCCCTTGGTGCTTTTGCTGCTATGTGCAGAGTAAGTGCTAGAGCTCTGCTGGTATTGGCTGATCGCAGACTCCGTCTCTCGGCTACGGTAGCCGCGATCATAGTGGCGGTGGTGTTTCTGGTAGAACGGTATCGATCCCGACATCGCGTCCTCTGTAGCTCAGATTCTGTCTTTAGTTCTCAAGCTCTTTTAGTCAGAAGATTCAAAACTTTCTAATCAATTTACATGTGTGTGGTACAACCATTGATTTAACTGTAATCATTTCACAGGCAAGATTGATCAGTGCTTTAACAATTTGCACTGGTGTTTCGGAGCTCATATTGTTCATTGTAACATCCAAAATGTATTATGGATGCCATTATTTTAAATTTTTTATTAAAAAAAAAAGAAAAAACCAGTCTAAATGTTGTTTTTTTTCCTCTTTAATATGTCTTATGACTGATGTCTTAAACATGAAATTATATATATATATATATATATATATATATATATATATAAATTAGTGCTGTCAAATGATTAATCACATCCAAAATAAAAGTTTTTGTATGCATAATATTTGTGTGTGTACTGTGTATATTTATTATGAATATATAAAGACACACACATACAGCATACAGCAATATGTATGTATTTAATTGTATATATTTATATAAACCTAACGTTTTTTTAAAAATATATACATGCGTGTGTGCGTGTACTTATATAAACATAATAAATAGTACACAGTACACACACATATATTATATAAACAAAAACATTTATTTTGTACTACATGTTTGTTTATGTTTGACAGCACTAATATATAACTAAATATAGTTTCTGAATTTCTGAATCATTTCTGAATCATAGACAGTTTTAAACAGCTTTTTCATGCATTATGAGTAAAAAAAAAAAAAGCACTTGCACTTGTTTGACTGCAAGGTTAAGCTATTCTCGTTGTATTTTTATATCAGGTTGTCAGGCATTTATACACAATTCATTAATTGATTTCCATTGGACAAAGCTATGTTGTCTTTTACAGTCTCATCCTGAATGCACATATGTTGTGGTAAACTTCAGTTATTATTTAATGTTTCCAATAGGCCCATCACTGTGAAAACAGCATCACGGATCCCCTTCTCTATACGGATTTAGCATCAACTGTATAATCCACAAGATTTCACAAAACTTCACCTGACAAACTTCATTCGGATGATCTCACCTTGCCAAGGTCTGCAAACAGCTGAGAGCCGGTCGGACAGCAGCGCGTGAGGAACCCGATAGAGACCCAAATCCAAGCAAAGACGCAAACTGGCGCGTCGCTGTGAACGGGAGCTGCTGTCCACACAACAAAAATAATATTGGCGATGGCAGGAATGTCCAAGCGACTCTCACGACCTTTTAAGGCGACAGGGGCCGTTAAATATAGCCGCAGTGCACAGGAGTACCGGCGCATTTTACACTGCACGCTCTGTGTACCTCATAACCAATTAAATCAGCCTACACTAATGTTAGTTTATACGCCTGTCATCATCAATATAAAAAGTTTAAATGATTTAGGTTATTACATAACAAAAAAGCAAGAGGCGTAATGATCATATAGCAGGCAACACCGTTTTCAAAAAGTTATGATGAACTACACCTTCGACACTGAACATTAAAATTTGGTGGGAAAACTGCATAAAGTGCCTATAATTTGAATCAGGTGTCAGCGAGAACATAATTAATTGTAAAAGCCAAACTTTATTAAAAAGAGCTACCTGGCTTTAGATTTTTCAACCCTTCTAGCGCCACTTGTGGTTCAAATTTTCCCTGATGTTTATAGTAATAACCTTTGAACTATTTCGTAAAAAGTTGGCGCACTGAGATAAAGAGGGTTTGGAGGTTCATCCTGGGCACTTTTGTGGTTGGTCTTTTAAACCTATTAGCGCCACCGATGGGTCAAAGTTGCATTGATGTTTATGCTAATATATTTAAAACCATTTGGTAAGAAGAGCTGAAAATTGGCACAGAGATAGAAGAGGCTTGAAGCTTCAATCTGACCAATTTTGAGGTCTGTCTTTCAAACTCTCCGTCTCCACCAGTGGGTTGGAAATGCAATGATGTTTAAACTAATAACTTTTGAACCATTTGGTTAAAGGTTTTGAAAACCGGCGCAGATATAGAGATGGTTTGGATGGTCATCCTCGCCAAATTTTGTGGTTGGTCTTTTAAACCTATTAGCTCCACCAATGGGTCAAAGTTGCATTTATGTTTACGCTTATAACTTTTAAACCATTTGATAAAATTGGCACAGAGATAGAAGAGGCTAGGGTTTCAGTCTGACTGATTTTGTGTTCCATCTCAAGCTCAAGTTTGCACTAGGCATTAGTTAAATTAAGATATTTAAGAAACTTTTACAAAAATGCCTTATAAGAAACTATTACAGGTGTGCATCTTAACACAGAACAATGACACTGACATGTTTTAAGATATGTAAGAGCAAGATATTTTCATCTGAAACACCTCAGACATGCAATTTAGTCTGGGACTAGCTTAAGCCTTGTCTGTGAAACTGGGGGCAAATGTCTTAAACAAAGCCAAAAGCAGGGCCACTTCCAGCAATAAACCCCTTTTCAGATAAGGCACCTCTTACACCATTTGATAGATCCCAAACAAGAATGTGATATGCCAAAGCCTAAATCACGAGACACAAAAGAGTATGACCAGAGTGTTATATTTACCCAATAAGACCAATAAGACTTTTGTTTGTCTTCAAAACATAAATTAAGTTATTAAGTAATTTCACTTTTCAAGACACAATTGCTTTACATGACGAACAGATTCAATTAAGGCTTATAATCACATATATCTGTTGATCAACACATAGAGAACATAAACTAAAGCTCAACACGCTCTCGCTTGACATGGGGATAATGAGGATTCTTCTCGTGTGTCAAGAAGCTTGAGTTCGGGTTCATTTGATGTTAGAGACCAGCTTGAAAAGGTAGAGGGGAGCCTAGATACTTACTGGGCCCACTGTACATATTAATATGATACAACCAAACTAGATTTTTCCGGTTTGTCCATGGAGAAATGGTTAGATTACCTACATAAGCCTCTGACCTTATAGTTCCCTTCTTTTCCAAGGCCTTCATCTCAGCTGTGGTCCGCACTAACAATAGCCATGCTATTGTTATCCCCCATGACATACAACACATGCCAGCAACAATGTGTGTGTGTGTGTGTTATTTCTATGTTTTTGTTTTCTTTTCTGTAGGCAGTCTGGCACCATTTATGCATATCTGTTAAACCTGCGTGAGACATTACAACATACCCGGCTCTCAGAAATTGATTAAGCAGGAATGATTAAGATTTTTTTCTCAATAAGCTATGCTAATTTTTAATTATGTTTTTTAATACATTTTAAAATAATGCTTCAAAATCATAGTACAAAACGTTCTAGTGTTAGTTAAAATACTGAATTAGCACACATTAATAAAATCAACATTTTCAGGTTGTATCTCTGTGTCAAGTATAATGTGTTTGTTGTTTAATATGTTTTTTTTTTTTAACATAATTACGCAAATGAGGGGAATGGTTAATTTTAGCCAAACATTCCAAATATTTACTTGCAGATTTGTAGTTTACAATCTAGGCTCCTCAATGCAAACACGTGAGAATATGCAATAATGCATCCATTTCCAGTTATGTTGATGCCAGTCAAACCAAGAGAGAATAGGCCTACTTGTCCTGGAAAAGTGTGCATTTGTGTGTGTGCTTGTTTAGACCAGCTGCCTGTTTATGAGAAAGTTGTTGTCTTGAATATGCCTGTGTATTTTGGTCTTTGTAATTGTGTTTGGAAGAACACACGTTTGGCTGACCCTGGGATTTCAGCATGGGTTTAAACACAGCTGCTGCACTGCGTCTTCTGCAGAATATAGGCAATAAATTGCACTGTACACACAATTATTTATGTGGATATTTTTAATATGGCCGAATTTTGAATGCAATGCAGAACAATCTTGGACTACTGAAAAATTGGAAAAATTACTTATTACTTCTATCTTTTAAAACTCCAAAAGTGTTGTACAGAGAGCATGCTGTAACATTTTAATCGCTCTTATAGGACAAGTAGGCTCTCTTGTGGCCATACTGTATAATGCAATTCTGCATATCCTGATTATGAATGGTAGCGCTCCAGTGAGGAAACACACGAACACTCTCAGATCTGTGCAGAATGAATTTTGGATGCAAAATAAAATTTCATTTCAACTTCATAAATAAAAAAATATTTATGAAGTTGAAATGAAGTTGCAAGGTTTGGTGACGCATGCAATTCTAAATTTCAGTCCGGCTGAATATCACCTTTTTGCTGTTATACTCTCCACGTTCGATTAGACATGACATAGGTTTTATTAAAACAAAGCTTTGTTTATATAGTTACAATCAGCCAAGAAACAAATAAATAAATAAAAATTGCACTAAAAAAATTAACCCAAGTGAAAATCGTTCAAGTGCAACCATCCATTGTTGCAACTTAGTAGCTATAATACAGTAGACTAAGTTCATCAGACTTGATCTGTTTGAAGTGATTAAGAAAGTCAAGTTTTAAAAGAAACACAGAGAGTAGAGACAATTGGACATAAATGTGTCCAGTTATGTTCTATTTACGGAAATAAAGATCCTGTTATAATGACAGACAATTAATTTCAATGCAGTTTTAATATATTTTTAAATCACCTTTGTTTGCTGAGAGCTTACAGAAAATATATATTGATATATTTTTTCATTTAAGTTTTGCATATGTAACTGTAAGGTACTTTCCTTCACATTTTGAATGTGTTTTTTATGCTTTAAAGTTAAATGACGTGTTTTCGTTTTACACAATTTCATTGTAATTTTCGTTTCACAATATTAGGCGCTTATTTAGAGATTTGTTTGTTTTTTGAAAACGACCAGTTTTTCAGGTAGATTGTATATAATGGCAAACAAATGTTTCTGGCCCTACAATCAATGAATCACTCAATAAAAGTTACAGTAACAATACAATGAATGTTAAATATCATCACGCTGGACGGGAATACCTGCGAAAAATAGGTTTCATACCATATATGGTCATGTTTAAGAACGATTACGTCAAATTTGTTGGGGGCGTGTCCGGAGAAACCAACGCTGAAGACGAGGGGGGTTTAGCGTGATTATAACATTTCATTAACACACTTGGTCTCATGATAAAATGTATAGATATCGTGTATAGCGTTTTAAACGAATGTGTTTAAGGTTATTGCATGTCACGGCTCATTTTGTGAATCCTTATGTTTCATCCGGGACACCCCTTCAGCCTGCTCGAGGTTTGCGGAAGCGACGCTGAAATCCGGAAGTTTGGGCGGTGGTTGAACGCGGCTGGAAACTGTCGATCTCATTTGTTCGGTGAGACGGTACATTTATTTTAAAATTATTAAAACGTGATTTGTAGTGACTATTCGTACGCTTTGTTCGTAAGATTTAACGTTAGTTATTATATTCAGTCTACATCATAACGTTTGATATGTAATTTCAGAGTAACGTTAAACGAGTCACAGTATGTTCGAGGTTCTGGTAAAAATTTTTGTAAATGTTCCCCAGTGAATGTTTTTTAACGTTACTTGTTGTATATACAAGCTTTACTCGCTTTTAGTTTTTGTAATTATGCAACGTTAAGCTACTTCCTGTCCCATTTTATGGTTTGTTTGACTTTGCCCTTGAAAATATGCTAAAATTGTTTTGAGCGTTATTGTAAATAACGTGTCCTCCTTAACTGAAATGTGCTATAATTAAATCAAATGGGTCATAAATGTAGGCTATGATGAAACAGAGGCGCTCGCCCTCCTTCCTCAGACTTTATTGCGACGCGTCAATGTTTTCGTTGTCCTTTGAATTCAAAATGAATCAGCTCTTCTACCTGTTTTTACTAAATTTATCTTAAGATCTCCGTGTCGGTGGCTGATGTAATGCAGGAGAACTTGCCGCAGCATGCCGTTTAAATATGCAGGCATTTCAGCAGACACTGAGGATTGGGAAGTGTTACTGTGTCACTTTTTGTAAGACATAGATTCACTAATAGTAACTCCGGCTGAAAAGATTTTATATTCTCATTAAGACATGTTTGCTTTTATAGGATTTCTGCAGGTCTGAATAAGGTCTTTAAAATACTTAATTCCCCCTTTCACAAATCCAGGCCTAGAAAAAAGCGGAGCAGAGATTATTAAATTCATGAAGTCGTTGCATAGACTGCAAAAATGAACACATTCTTAGGTAGTTTTTTGTTTGTTTTCATGTATCCCAATACAAATATCTAAACACAATTACACTGAGATACTTGAAATGCAAAGTAGATACAAAAAAAAGATATTCCGAGTCCTGTTTTGAGATGCTAAAGCGAGTTTACACTTAAAACAGGATCAAATATTTGTCAAAGATGAGTTAAATTGATTTTTACTATGCCTATTGGCAGGTATTACACACACACACACACACACACATATATATATATATATATATATATGAACTCATTTCATATAACAAGAGTCAATTAGCTTTTCAAGTAAATGTCTCTTTATATGTTTGAATTGAAAAATGAGAAAAAACAGCAATTTTCATTGCATTGGATTACAATTTTTATTTTTTTGTAAAATGTATTAAAAGTAATGCAGTAGATGTTTTGGAAGTTGTATTTTCAAAATGCTGATAATGCTACTCGTTTTGTGATCCCTAGACATTTATATTTAGTGAACATACTGTAGTGGATTATCTATTGGGTTCGCTTTAATTTATTCCTTACTTTTTCTTTAAAAAGCACCTCCAGGAAAACCTGCAGACAGACACTTGTTGGTGTGTTTTCATTTTGCTTGGTGCACAAAAAAGAATTTATAATTCAATCGTTTTATAATTAGTTTTTGAGCTGAATGGTAAACTGTTTATTTGTTGGCAAGTGAATCAGTAAGCGTTGGGCCTTTATGTATGATGTGTCTTTTCAGCTTTTAGATAAAACCAAATACAGCCAAAATGTCGAGCAAATGTCGTACCAAGGGAAAGATCACCAAGAAACGCCCTCAGCGGGCAACCTCCAATGTCTTCGCTATGTTCGATCAGTCGCAGATTCAGGAGTTTAAGGAAGCGTTCAACATGATCGACCAGAACCGCGACGGTTTCATTGACAAGGAGGATCTTCATGACATGCTGGCCTCTCTTGGTAAGATTTTACTGGCATCGATTCAAGGATCACAGTCAGTCCCCGGATGGCTTACCTTTGTTTTGGTGACTTAATCTAGATTACAAAACATCTTAATGCACATTTTTTATCGTGGAGTCTTAAGCAGCACGGGTATATTTGTAGAAATAGCCAACGATACATTGTATAGGTCAAGATTATCCCTTTTTCTTTTATGCCAAAAGCTAGGATATTAATTAAAGATCATGTTCTATGAAGATATTTTGTAAATTTCCTACTCTAAATATATCAGAAGTTAATTTTTGATTGGTATTAGCATTGCTGAGGACATCTTGGAGGTGATTTTTCTCAAGGTTTTCATTCATTCATTTATTTATTCTCTGACAGTTGTATTTCTGCCAATTATCTTAACAAATTATACATCAATGGAAAGCATATTTATTCCACTTTCAGAGGATGCATGCATGCATGCTTCTCAATAAAACCCTTATGGCTGGTTTTGTTTGTCTCAGGGAAGAACCCAACGGATGACTATCTGGAGGCAATGATGACAGAAGCTCCTGGGCCCATAAACTTCACTATGTTTCTCACCATGTTTGGAGAGAAGCTTAACGGCACAGACCCGGAGGAAGTCATTCGTAATGCGTTTGCCTGCTTTGACGAGGAAGGAACAGGTGCACAGATCGCCTCTTATCGAGTTCATGCAACACAATAAATATTACAGCTGCACTCTGCATGAATTTTAAGCTTAAATATCAGGTTTCATACAAGATTTACAAATGGATATTTATCAAAAGGTGAAGAACCACCATCATTCCTTACTTGCCAAACTAAAATGACTGAATCACTTTTGATTGGATTGTCCTATTGGACAAGAGATGTGTTCAACTGATTTATTTTTGTCTAGTGTACATCTGAAATGTCTTATAGCTACTAATACTGAACTACAGATGAAAAAATAATCGTATTTTTAGACGTTCCTCTCAACAAACCAGCAGATTGGACGATGATGAAACTATGATTTTTTTTTTTTTTTTCTGACAGGCTTCGTTCCGGAGGACTACCTGAGAGAGCTGCTGACCACTATGGGTGATCGATTCACAGACGATGAAGTCGACGAGCTCTTCAGAGAAGCGCCGATCGATAAAAAGAGCAACTTCAACTACGTGGAGTTCACTCGTATTCTTAAACACGGAGCCAAAGACAAAGACGATTAAAACAAAACGCCCTGCCTCCTCTTTAAAACCCCTCTTTAGGTGAGAGAAATCCATGCTGTCTGAACCCCCGTGAGAACCCACCTTTAACTTCAATATACCGAATGAAAATTAAGCGTTTACTCTGCAACTCACTGGAATAAGGTCTCGTATTATCAACGGGTTATGATGTAGAATCACAGTTAATATCGCTCATGGTTTGAGCTGCTAAAATGCAAGACTGAACCATGCAATTTTTTTGTTTTATTTTGGCGGTGTTTAAACTTCTCTTTTTCTTAGGCTTGCGTGCCAGTGTTTTGTTTTCTGCCAACTGGAACAAATTCCACTTGATTTCATCACCTCACTGTTAACTGATGAAAGCGTTTTTAGAAGTACAGGGCTCTCGTGGATCATGTTTCCGTATGTTTTGACCACGTCTTAGGTTTTTATAATGGTAACTTTACAGTACATCGATATTCACACTCAGTAAGTTTCTCTAAGTCTCACTTTATTTTGTTGATTCAGATGACAAAAAATGTGAACGTGTTAATGTTTAGATGCATTTGATCTCATTTGATTTCATTGCCTAACTTTTTACATTTTATAATATTAAGTATTTTGAATAAATCTCTCTTATTAAAACTTTCATGTGCAGTTTCTTGTTTTTTCTTTTTTGTTTTTGTTTTTTCTGTAGTGTGTCAGTGGAGGAAATATCAGTTTACATTTCCATTAAATGTAGTAATCCAGTGAGATTTTTGTCTGACAGCAGCCGATGCTCTACACAGAGATCTGATCTGATCCTCATCCAGTCTGTCTGGAGTGACGTGAAGAAACAGAACAAAATCAGACTAAATGCAGAAGAACTGTGCCAACGTCTGTGTCCAAGATGCTTCACGAAAGCTACCTGCAAAGCTCCATTACTGTTAAACGTTTTAGGCACCCTTGTTAAAATCCTGCAAAATGAGAATGCTGTCAAAAATAATGTCACATCATGTATTAATGACATTAAATCAACATTTGGTGTGAGCAACCTTTGTGTTTTTGCCCTCGGTGCGCTTGAGCAGAGTATTTCAGCAAGCTTTCACTGTAATAATAGGGCACAGTATACTGTGTGATTTATTATTATTTTTAAAACAGGTGTTTTAACAGATTTTAGAATTTTAGAATTCATTGCATTTTGTTTTAGAGTTGACAGAATGTTTGTAAAATGAATGAATTATGTCGTGTGTGATGAATCGCCAGGTTTTTTATAGATTTTATTATTTTTACAGTGTAGGTTTGCTAGAGAAATCAAGTCTTGCATTTGTTTGTTGCAGCTCAAAAGAATATAATTATTGTAATCGAATATTATAAACTTAAAATATTACAGTTTAAATATCGGGAAAATATCAAACTTTAAATATTGCATATTAATTATATTATTTTCCAGCAGCTTTTCAACAGATTAATGAAACATAAACCTTTTACCAACTTTTCTGAAAAAACCCCAAAAACAAACAAAAGGCAATTAATTCAATTTTAAATATAAAACAAACAAATAATGGTTTAACTTTTGAATGTGCTGGATTTCTTTTGAGATATGACGTATTGTAAGTAACTTATTATTATTACTATTATTCGCATTGACTGGTTTCCTCAAAACAGTAGTATGAATATAATGCGGACTGAAATATAAACAATATAAAGCAGCTTTTGTCCTGGTCTGTAGCCTGAAGTTCAGATTTTTAGTCAAGCGCTTCTGCGAAGGAGGAAGTAGGTGTCGCTGTGGAGGGCGACCGCCGCGGATACGTCACAACAACACGAGCACGAAGAAGAACGAGTCATTTTTCATTTAGCCTAACGTTACTTTGATTAAAAGTAGAGCTGAGACACAAGTTTATGTCATTGTGGTCGTTATATTTAATAAGAAACACATTGATGGTTGAGTAAAAATAGCTTGATGTTACCACTGTAAGTGTTTGTATACAGAAAACTTTAAACTTTTATTACATGACAGCGGCACACTGTGGGACCGATTAGCTTACCGTTGTTTCACTAACACTAATGTATTTTTTGCTATTTTTTTTTACATAAGATACGAAAATGTCAGTTTTCCCTCAGCTTTCCTTGAACCCAGAAGTGCGAGAACATCTTCGCAATGTTTATACAAACAACGAGGTGGGCATTTTCAGTCAAATTACTGTTTATTTACCTTTTTTGTTTAATGGAAATGCCTCGTGACATGGGCAAAGTTTACTATATGTGTAAATAATAATTTAACCAGATTTATAAATCATTAGAAAGTTGAATAAATAGTTTTTTGTTTTTTTTGGATGGGACAATATTTAGCTGATACACAAGTTGTTCAAATTAAGTTCTTAGCAATGTATATTAATATTTAAAAGTTAAGTTTTGATATGTTACGGTAGGAAATGTACAAAATATCTTCATGGAGCATGATCTTTGCCTTAAAATCATTAGGATATTTGGACCAATTTTGACCCGTACAATGCATGGTTGGCTATTGATACTCATGACTGGTTTTGTGCTCCAGGGTCACGTTTGTAAAGCCAGGGTCTCTTCTCTTGTGTTCCTCTGTAGCAGGTGAGTGAGTCTGGAGCGGACGAGGCTGATTCGGTGTTTGAAGCTCTGCTGTCCTGTCTGTCTCATCCGCCTCTCTTCACCTGTCTGAGAGCCGGCACACACCTGCACTCGCTTCAGGACATTCAGCACCGCCTCCAGCAACATTTAGCACAGGTGTGTGTTTGCGCACATGTTGTTGTGTGTATGCAAAAACCGGGCTTATAATAACATAGACAGAAGAAGCATATGAAGACATACAAAAATGGCCCCACAAAAACGTATAAAGACGGTGTGCACATGTTTATAGGGGCTGATAAGTACTAGCACGGTATATCCATGCGGATGGAAGTTTTAGCATTTCACCTGATTCATGAAATAATTAGAAAGCTTTTGTCAAATAAACACAAACTCAAACATCTCCTTACCTACTGATGATTCTTGTGCATAGTGGTGTTTAAAATATATAAAGTTAAATATAGAATAGTTTTCAGGTTTTTTTTCTCGATGTCTCGTCGCAGCTGGACAGACCTCCATCAGTTTACACTCACCCGCAGCTTCCAGATGTTCTGCTGCTGCCAGTCCACGGCCCTCGGTATGCTCACAATACATCTACAATATTAGAAAACGATTGTATCCTCCCACATACTTTTATTGTTTTAAAATAGAAGTTGTGTGTATTGTCCAGCATGAGGTTGAGCTGATTTCTGGTGTCTCAGGAGCTGAATTCTGTACAGTTTCAGCAATACAGTGATTGGTGTGCCTGTGTTTGTTCTGAAGGTCTGTGGATCCGCTGGCCTCTGAAGTGATAGTCGGTGCTCAGTGTGGTAATGCTGTTCTTCGAGGAGCTCATGTGTTCACGCCTGGCATCCTCAGCACGCCAAAGTGTGAGCAACGCACACATTCACACACACATTCACACGTGTTACTTTGCATCTTTATGAGTACATGCTTGTATTCACACTAGTATGCTGCTTCCAAGGGTGTAGGTTAAAAAGTTACTTTTGAAGACTTGCTAAATAAAACTTGTTCATTACAAATCAAGAGTAAAAGAAACCAGTTTTACCTGGAAGCTACTGGAGCACGTTTTCATTGATACTGCAAGAAATCAAGCTTATTGATGATTGATTCTAGTGCTTCTCTTTTGGCACGATCTGTTCATTTCTAATGTTTTATGTATGCATTATACAATTCATATAGAAATCGTCAAACTGCAGAGGATAAGTGTGCATACTCTGTTACATGTTAAATGTTGTCTGTTTGTCAGATATGAAGGTGGGCGAGGTGGTGTCTGTGTTTTCTGATGTGGAGGGGAAGTGCACACGCGGAGCCAGAGAGTTCAAGGGCAAGAAGGTGTTTCTGGGTAACGGGACTTCTGAGGTGGATCGCTCAGAAATCTTCAGCTCAGATGGACCCGGGAAGTGAGTCCAGTTCTCGGTGAAGGTCTTTGTGTACTCTGTTGAAGGCCAGATTGCTTTAACTTGTGTGTCTGTCGCTCAGGGGTGTTGCCGTGCGAATGACTGAGCCTCTCTATCAGAGCCCTTCCTTTGATGGCGTTCTTACAGATCAGCTCTTTCTACAGGTACATGCTTCTGTGCCTCAGAACAAGTAAATATAGTAGTGTGTTCATACACAGGGATAGTGGTGAACTTTGCTTGATTTTTGGATAATTATAAAAAGGTTGTTCGAGATGCTTTTTGCATATTTCCTACTTATTACTGAATGAAGTTCTGAGAGTCATATGACACTTAAATAAATGACACGTTACTCCGAGACTGAAATGTTTGATTCAGTAACTTTTGTAAATCATTTATTCATTTATTTTTATGCAGGAAAGGAGTTTTAGTGAAGAGTTTTTAAACTCATGAAATTGCACGTCCTGTTGTACTGTAAATAATAGTAAAAAAAAAATCACTTTTTAAAACTAAAGCCAGTTCCATTATTACCCCGTTACTATCTTATAGCTAATACTCTGCAAAAACTGCTTTTTAAGACTAGATTTTTTTGTCTTATTTCCAACTAAAATATCTAAAAATTAATTTCTATACAAGAAACAATTACCATCTTGTTTTTGGGGGAAAAAAAGTTACTTAATTTTAGCTTGTTTTTTTTTTTTCTGAATTTTTTTTGGTCTAGATAATTCTTCTTGATTTGAGAAATTTTTGATATTTTCCCTTTTGTGTGTTGTTGGATAAGTAGATAATATTAAGTGTTTTTAACCAACTCACAAACAAACAAATAATTTCAGGACCTATGGCCTTATAAAGAAAAAAAAGTAAAAAACATAAATGATAAATATTTACACTGCAAAAAAGGCTCATCTTATTTAGTATTTCTGTCTTGTTTCCAGTCAAAATATCGAAATATCAAAAGTGTATTTTGCTTAAAACAAGTCAAATGATCTGGCAGTGCCGGTTCAGTAAAATATTCTTATGGAAAAAGGAATGGAAGTCACATGTGGCCAGGTATGGTTTCCCATGCTAGGAATTTGTGCTCTGCATTTAACCCATCCAAGTGCACACACACACACACACACACACACACACCCGGAGCAGTGGGCAGCCACAGCTGCGGCGTCCGGGGAGCAGTTGGGGGAACGTTGCCTTGGTCAAGGGTCTCAACTTAGTCGTGGTATTGAAGGTGGAGAGAGCTCTGGTTATTCACTTCCCCCACCCAAAATCCCCTGCTGGACCTGGGACTCGAACCAGCAACCTTTGGGTTACAAACTGCCTATCCATTGGGCCACGACTGTCCCACAGCCGTTCTAACAAGATCATTTTACACACCCCACTGGCAGATCATTTGACTTGTTTTAAGCAAAATACACTTAATTTAGATCTCATTTTAATTTGCTTACCAAGTAAACGCATCTTAATTTTTTAGATGTTTTGACTAGAAACGAGACAAAGACACCGAGTAAGATAAGCCTCTTTTCAGTGTATATAAATATGACACTGCTTTTTCAATTTGAAGTAGCTTCTATGTATGATTCTGTAGATATATTTATTGTTTGTTTGGTATAAAATATAACTGTTGTCGTTATTATTACATTTCGAATTCTTTATAGAAAACAATAAATTGTAATTTTTTTTTTTTTTTTTTAAGTCTTAAAATGACTGTTATATAGATACGTGTCAAAACAAAAATAAGTCTCATATGAATCTCAGTCTTTAGATGAAAGCAAACGTTTGACTGATGAGCGTTTGTCCAGAGGGAGGTGTCTTTGTGAATGTGTGTGTTTTTGCTCTTGTACGCACAGAACCTGCCGTCTGTGGTCGTGGGTCATGTTTTAGGACCTCGTCCAGGAGAGCGAGTCCTCGACATGTGTGCCGCTCCTGGAGGAAAGACCACACACATCGCTTCTCTCATGCAAAACCAGGCAAGTGTGTGTCAGCAACCCTGTGAGCACATCATATCGTAAGAGTATCAGAAATATCGGGAAGAAAAAGTAGTCCTGGCTGAAAACAAACGGACTCTTCCGGCTTTGCTGTGTCTCCACAGGGCACTGTTGTGGCTTTGGAAAAAATCCGATCCAAAATGGAAAAGATCATTCAGAACGCGGAGATGCTGAGGTTGGACTGCATTAAAGCCTACTGCTGTAACAGTGTACGCGCTGTGAGCTCAGAACCGTCTCAGTGCAGCGCAGGTGAGCCTCCATCACCTAAATCCAGCTTTACAGACCTCACATATACACTAAATACATTCTGTGTCAGAAGTAAGGAACAAATTGGGATTTATAGGCAGCTCCTATTGCTATCATGTATATACCAGTAGTTAAAACAATAACGTACAGCACATTTATGAAGTCGCCTTTGCTATTCCTGTATGTGCTTGCATTTAAATTAATTATTTGGTACAATGCACTTATTGTGTACAAACACGTTTTTACATTGTAACTTATATTTAAAAAAAGACTATATGTAATAACATCTGTAATTCATTTCTGTAATTGCACTTATAATTACACTCTTGATCCATCCCTTACACCTTAATCCACCCTGAAACCTGTCCCTAACCTTACCTGTGTCCGCCTCAATAGCAATACAATACAAGTACATTATATACACAAAGGAGCAACTACTTTGATCATTCTGCCACTAAAATTACTCAATTGATATCCTAATGGAAAATGCACATGCTTTTCTGTTTTGTTATGGTTTCTCTGATATTTCAATATATTATTCAATATACCTGAAGCCAATTTTGAGTACACAAAGTCATTCTCGTTTGCTCTTTGTATTGCAATCCATGGTTTACAGTGACTAGAATAAAATACGTTAATAGAATAAAATCTTTGGTTGAATTACTGATATGATTTCTCAAGTCTCGTAGATCAGATTTGAAGCTGAACTTAGTTTTTGTAGACATACTAATTATAGATTTGTGTTTATTTGTTGACGGCCCCCCGTATCCTGAGGAGAGTTTTGACCGGATATTATTAGATGCTCCCTGCAGTGGTTTGGGTCAGAGGCCTAACATGAGCTACAGCTGGAGTCTGAAAGAAGTCTGTTCCTACCAGCCTCTGCAGAGAAAGCTCTTCACTACGGTAATACAGCACTGTAACACTCATCTTCAGTGTGTGTTTACTACAATAACGTGTGTTTGCAGAGTTACACCTCTAAGTGGTGCTATAACCATAGACTCCTGAAAGTTAGGAAGGGGATGTAAATTCAAGATTTAAGTTATTTACACAACACAATGACAACAGAGCTGTCCTAAAAATAGGTCATTATGACTTTTCTCACAGTTCCGACATTTTTTCCTCATAATCGCAAGAAAAAAAGACTGAATTATGAGATGTCGACTCAGAATTGTGAGATGAAAAGTGATAATTACTTTTATTTATTTTCTATCTTGTGGTGGAACAAGCTTACATACAATAAAAGTCTTGATATTAAGGGAAAATGTTTGTATTATAAATGTAAATTTTCTGATATTTATTATTCCCCAAAATTCCCCTTTCTGCCAAACATTTTATTGGACGTTCAACCTTTTTTAACTTGTTTTTCTTTAAATGGTCTTTGCCATAAAAACATGATGCTGACATAGCATAAAAAAAAAAATCTTTTATACTATTATATATTTACTTGTTATATTATTCATATATATATATATATATATATATATATATGTGTGTGTGTGTGTGTGTGTGTATATATATATATATATATGTATATATATATATATTTTTTTTTTTATTTTTATTTTTTTTTTTATATATAAGTTAGGTTTATTTTTGGATTTTTTTATATTATTATTTTTTTTTTTAATGATCTGTTTATCTTTAATTATTATCCTTATTTCATCATTAATTGTAGTAATTTAAACTATAGCTTAGTTATGGCAACATTTACATTTTTTAAGGTTTTTAACAATATTTTTTTTGTCTAATGTTTATATTTTATTTAAATTAGCAGAAATTATTTGTAATAATTTTAATTCGTAATAACACCGCTTGGAGTTTTCTGTATATACATTTTAGCCGACTACCTATTGTGAACTTTTTTTTTTTTTTTTTTTTCTCAGTCAATGAACAGAATGAGGTTCTGCGTTATTGTGTTTGCAGGCCGTGCGTTTGTTAAAAAGAGGCGGTGTTTTGGTGTACAGCACCTGCACCGTGACTCTTGCGGAGAATGAAGAGCAGGTCGCCTGGGCTCTCAAGACATTCCCCTGTCTAACACTAGAACCACAGGTGAGCATAAAAACACTGCTAAAACAACATGCGTTTTATATCCCAGACACACGTGAATGCTCAGTCTAGCTAAAGGAAAACAACTATGAGATACTCAAGAACAAGGATCAGGGCTCCTACGTGGTTTGGAAAGGTGTGGAAAAGAAGGCAGGGTCACGTTTTATATTAGGTGGCCTTAACAATATAAACAGTTTTGTGTACACGCATTCACAAAGTATTCGTAAATTAACCCAGGAACTAATGCCGTGTTTGTTGATAAGACTGGGGGAGATATAATGTAGTGGAGCAAAGGCTGTGAGAGTTTGATGTCTTGTTTTCCAGGTGCCTGTTTTAGGATCAGAGGGGATGGCGGGAGCGGGTCTGTCACGTGACCAGAGATCACTGCTACAGAGATTTAGACCAGAGTTAGCATGGAGAGGAGCAGGTGTCCCACAATCCCCCGAGAGCCTCCCGCAAAACGCCAACACGGATACTATCGGCTTTTTTATTGCCAAGTTCATAAAAAGGTAGTAAGCCGAAGACGCCCGGCACTTCTAGTATCTGCTGAACAGTTGAACACAACAAAGATATGTTGTGGGTCCACTGACTTTTATCGTATGAACAAATCAGGTGATGCTTCTGCAGCAATTTGAAGGACATAGGGTAAAATATTTATTAATCCTCAGAAAGGAAACAGACGGGTATGTAAACTTTTGAATAGGATCATAGGCATAATTATTATGCCATTTGGAAAATATTTATCGCTTCCAAAATAAAGTTGTTTTTATTTCTACACGTAATATGTGTTATTATGCATATAAAAATACACATACACGTGTATATTTTGGAAATACTTTCATGCATATACATTTATTTATATATATATATATATATATTTTTTTTTTTTTTTTTCTTTTTTTTCTTTTCTTTTTTTTTTTATATAGATATATTTAATATATAAACATGTGTTTCACATTATAAATATACACAGTATATAATTTTGGATGTGGTTAATCGTTTGACAGCATTTCCCTAAACTACTATTTAAACAAGATCGTCTGTTTCAAATGTTTTTTGGTTTAGTGTAATGTGTTGCCTTTGTGAGCATCAAATAACATTTACATTTTTCATAATGGCCATACTTTTCATAATTGTCATGACTCAGAGAAAAACAATCATCACAAATATGACAAACAGCGACAGATCCTCAAGAAAGCTACAGAGCAGGATAAGGTCTGTAGCTGAACTTTTAAAGTAACAGGGTTGTAGGGGCAAATGTGAGTAAAACTTCATAATAAAAACTTTTCCTATGATTTTTTTTTTTTTTTTTTTAATAAACAAATATCCTGCAACTTCATGAGCACTGTGAGATGCATAGAATTGCACAATTGACTCGACGTGTGTTTCTACATCAGCATGCATAAGTCAATACAACAATAGTTCATTATGTAATAATAGTAAGTTCTGATACCTTCTGAATGCAAATTTGATAACATTATAGCAGGGAAACTGAAGTCTGACAAGTGTCTGTTGTCAAATAAAGGGCAGTCATCCAGAATGCTGTTGGGTTATATGTTAAAATATTCTCTTTTTCTTTTTGGACAGAAAATGACTGCATTGCATGTTTGACAGACTTTTCAAAATTCTGTTTTTATGACTTTGAATGTGTGAATAAACCATTTTTGTTTCCACCCACAGAGATTTATTAACCCGTGACTAGAAATTAATGCACAAGGCTGCTGAAAGGTCAATTTGAACAGCTTAAATAACACATCTTTATATTGAAGAATCGATGAAAGATCCTTTTAAGAGAATATAAACTGGACATTTCTGCTTTTAAGGTCGTTTGCCCAGTGCACTTCCTTTGTAAATGCATCACTGCTCATGAGCAGCATTAATACTCCAAATGCCTAAAATACTTTGCATATGTCAAATCTCCAGGCTGGGGAAATGAACCTAAAGTAGTCTTCTTTGACCTGTGGCGATTGGTTTGCTCAGTTTATCAGAAGAGCTCAGAAACAAACCGGAACTATCATGTTGTTTTTGTAATGTCTTTATACTATATGCAAGGCAGTACGCACCTTTGCAACATTAACACACAAGTAATTAACATTTCCAAATAACATCCACACAACATAAAATAAATATCATGTTTTGTTTTAAAACACAAAAAAAAGTCAGCAGTGAAGATGCAATCCAGAATTCAACATCAAACTTTTTTTCTGGGCGAACCGAATATTCAACAACAACGTGGAAGATTGTTTCCGCCATGGTATAAAACATAAAAATGTATTTGCAACTAATTATGTTACAATTCTGACTACTTTCTTGCCGTTGCGATTGGGTTTTTCCCACCGCACAATAAAAACAAAGACGTTTTGCAACTTTTTAATCTTAAAATTACGAATTCACATCTTAGATGTCTGACTTGTCTTTGAATTGCAAATAAAAAAAAATTAATTGCAAATAATTTACATTTACTTTTGATTCTTACAGAACAAAAAACAAGCTTCCATAAATAATAATAATAATAATACTAACAACAAAAATAATATTTGAGTAATTAACTAAACCTAAAGAAATGCAGGAAATATATATTCAATAAAAAAATAAACAGCAGATTTCTGTATGGGAACACATTTTGCCATTTTTCTTCACTTTCGCTCTACTTTTGCCCCAAACTTGCATTAATGTCTATAACTGCCCTTCACATCAGATGAAAAACAAGATTGCTTCAAAGCAGAGCGAGTTATTAGATTTTGATAAAAAAAAAAAAAAAAAAAAAAAAACATGCATCTGTGATTTGTTCAATAAGACCAAGAATGCAAACCAGGAACTAAAAATAAATACCCAAAATTCTACGATCTTTAAAGAGTTTCATGATTAATGCCGTAATAAATTACATATAATTGTCTTTATTTAATGTGTCCCCGCTTGGAAAAGTGGTGTATGGATACACGTTACGTTGGCCTGTAAAAACTGGAAAGATTGAGGTCGGTGTGTTTGTGGCACGTGTACTCTATCACTGCTCTATGTGATGCTCTCTCGCCCACTCCGCCTCTCCTTGTCTCCTGTCCCGCTCTGACCTCTGCTTTCCTCTTTGCCGGCCGTTCCTCTCGTTTTGGTCGTATTCCCTCTCTTTGTGATGATGGTGGTGGTGATGATGATGATGGTTTGGCGGTTCCTCTTCCTGCGTCTGTCCAGCGAGAGCGTCTGGGAATGTGGAGTCTGACGTCTCTTGTTTGGAAAGCGTCCTCGTGGTGCGACGGTGATGATGTCGGTGATGATGATGGCTGTGGTGTTTGTGACGGCTTCTCCATTCACCCTGCTGTTGGTCATCGTTAGCTTTAGCGTCTCTCTCCTCAGCGTAGTTGTCGTCTTCCAGGCTTTCTTGCTTCTGTGTTTGATGGTGATGATGGTAGTCTTCATAAAAGCCTGTCGTCCTGTCGTCGTGTGGTCTCTCTGCTGTCTGCTCACCCGCTCTGCCCTGGTTTAGCAACACATTAAAGCAGTTATTTGGATTTGCAAACACAGACTAAATGAGGTTAGCTAATTCATAACAAATGGTACCTTGCTGAAAAGTTTTACCGAAAAGATTATCGTTGTGTAAGAAAATCAAAGTACACGACTCGATGCTTCACTTTAACACACGCACACACACTCAAGCGTCTCTGAAATCACTGCAAATCACTACAAACCACATCAGATCCACTGTAGGCAATATGGAAGCTAGTAGCTAACTATGACTTTTTTTCCCCTCACGCTTCTGACTACTTTTTTGCATATTACTTACCTTTTCTCACTATTCTGCATCTTTTCTGCATTCTGAATTGCAATATATATACTTGTCTTTTCAGCCTCTTTTTTTGTTTTTTGTTTTTGCATATTACTGAATCTTCTGCACAGTTAAATTTAATTTTAAAATTAATCACAATTCTGATTCTTATGTATTGACTTTTTTGCATATTACTGACTTTTTCTACAGTTCTGAATTGACTTTCAATTCTGTCTTTTTCTCGCAATTCTGTCTTTTATTTTTTAAGATTTTTATTATTTTTTTCACCTTTTTTCTCCACAATTCTGACTTTGAATTATGATATGAACTTACAATCCTAGCTTATATGCTTCACAGAATTGTGAGATAAAAAGTCACAATTACCTTTTTTTTTTTGCCAGTGGCAGAAGCAAGTTTCTTTAGATCTACTATCACCCCGATTTGAAAACAATCCACACTCAAATTATTAACTCCATATTTAAAAGAAGCAGTTCACCCAAAACCGACCTCATTTACTCATCCATGTGCATATTAAAAGAAAATTAGCATTAATTTCTCTCTTCTATGGAGAAATTAATGTTGCTCTTTAACAAAAGCACATTATGAGCATGCATGGTCAAGATTACCATGCAAAGTACCATGGTAGTAGTCCCTATAAACAATTTCCTTTTTTCTGCAAAACACAGCTTGAGAAAATTATTTTGTGATTCATGGACGAAAGAGTTTGGATTGACATGAGGGGGAGTTAATGATGACATCAGTGTTTATTCCTTCAAGCTAAATCCTAATGAAATTACGATTACTGTTTTTAACTTGGTCAGATGAAAAAATGACTGAGCTTCAGTCTCACTCTCACACACACACACACACTCACCGTGACTGAGGCTACTCATCTGTAAAAGGAGTAACCTCCTCAGTCTGAGAAGCAATGATGGTCAATAGAACAATAAGGACATTTGTTTAAATAAAAAATAAATAAAATAAAAATATTATAACATGCAGTCTTGTAAGTATATAGTGGTTTATTATTTTACATTTATTATTTGGGAGTTAAAAGATACAATGAATTTTGGAAAGTACAATTTAGTAATAATATACTTTAATATACCTAAAACTAGATCTAAATGTGAACTGAGTACTGTGTTTTTGGACATTTAATTGCAATTAAACCAAAATGCATTTCAGTTTAAATTTATATCAAATGCATATCAAATTAAAGTGCCTTGTCAACCCACTTAAGTAGTAAATTAGGAAATAGTGTCTTTAAGAACATTACATTAAGTTAGATGGCTTTTTATAACGTTTTTTAAAAATCATGTTTTCTGCAAGTATATATATATATATATATATATATATATATTAGTTTTTTTTTTAAGATTCAAATTACACTATTGCACTTCTTTTTAACTAGGACAATAAACTAGGACTTAAACTATATTCTCTCGTATTGCAACCTGTGCTTGGAAAACCTATCTTAGCAAGCAAGCTGCAATAATTGATTACAGTTACTATTGGTTCCTTCGTTTATTAATGTAAGTGCAGGCTGAAGTCTCATAGGCACCTTTGGCTGTGTGTTGATCAGCGAGTCTTTGTTGGCGAACACAGCTGCAGCGACTGTGGTGAGTTTCTCCAGCAGAGGATTTGTCTGCGGGATGCTTGGAGGATGAGTGGATTTCCAGTAGGCCTCCAGATAATCAGCCATGTGCTCGCAGGCGTCTTCCAGCTGATTCTCATCGAGAATGATGTCGAAGAGCTCCTGGATGAAGATCAAACACACGAGCAGAGAATGAGAGAGACGTGTGCTTTATCTCCAGTATATATTCTGTTAACTCACTGAAGGGCACTGGGCCAGTTTGTCTGCTGCCACCATCTGCACATTGAGATGTTTTGCCTGAGACTTCCCTCTAGACTTTATTAACCGCTGCAAAACCTGAAAGAAGACACACCAGAAACAATATCCCAGCAAAATATCAGTGTTGCACAGAAAGACAATCTGATAAGTCTAAAATGTTTGCTTAATCATATTAATTATGCAATTAAGTGTACTTCAAGTCTTATAAGTTTGAAAAAAACTACTTGCAGATAATGTTAATGCAACAAAAAGCAACGAGTGTACTTTAAATGAGATATATTTAAGACTTTCTTAACACGCCTAAATACACTTTTAAAAAATGCATTTTGTAAAGTCAAACCAAAATGTGATTTATTTTAATTGTCATTAGCATGCAATTAAGTATCTGAAAACATTATACGCAGTTCACACTTAGGTATATTCTTTTAGAGCACTTTGTGACGTTTCTCAAAACGAATTTCGAGAGGAGCGCGCACGAATCGTATCGCCTAATCACCTCCTCACCTTACCAGCCAATCAGTTCCATCCTTCCCACTGCAAACACTCCCTGGACTAGGCCGCGTACCTGCCGCCTCAGACTAGGCCGTTTACAAGTCGCCTCAGTCAAGGACGTTACACTCCCTGGACTAGGCCGCGTACCTGCCGCCTTAGACTAGTCCGTTTACAGGACGCCTCGGCCGTCGACCCGTAGCCTTAGACTAGGCCGTTTACAAGTCGCCTCAGCCAAGGCCGTTACCCTCCTTGGACTAGGCCGCGTACCTGCCTCCTCAGACTGGGCTGTTTGCAGGTCGTCTAAGCCGAGGCCGTTGTCCTGTTGCCTTAGGCTAGGCCGTGAACTGGTCGCCTCAGCCAAGGTCGTTACCCTCCCCACCTCAGACAAGGCCGTTTACTTGCCACCTCAGATGAGGCCGTTTTGCCCTCTTTACCCCTTTTGTTATTGTCTGCATTGCTCATTTCTTTTCATTAAATAGCACTAACCCATGTTTCTGCTCTGCCGACAGGACGCCAGCTCTCCATTCCGGCCTGGCAACTTCCCGCCGTTGCTCCTGCCCAAGAGGCTATCCAATTTTAATGAGGAAGCGCAAACTTTTGAAGTGACGTTTCTCCAAATTAATTTCGAGAGGAGCGCGCACGAATCGTATGGCCTAATCACCTCCTCACCTCACCAGCCAATCAGTTCCATCCTTCCCACTACAAATAGACTGATCTCCTCGCCTTCCACACTTCGCCTTTCTTCATATCCCTTCTCCGCCTGTTTCTCGCGCCTTCCTTAGGGGGGCATGCAGGGTCCGAGCCGGACGCCGAGCTCTGCCCTTGCTAGGGTTCAAATCACTAGGGCTCGGAGTCCGCCGCCCACCGGGCTCACCCCCCGGACAGTATGCCAAATCCGCTAACATGTTTACGATTTTAATGAGGAAGCGCGAACTCTTGAAATTAAATGCTTAAAGTGCATTTAAATAATTGTTTTCAGAATATTTGTTGTTCTTTAAAGAAAGACATATTTGATGTGTACAACTAACATATTGAAGTACTTAATTATAATTGTACCTATAATGTTCTATTTGATGATATAAATATATATATCATAAATGCTTGGCAGCAGTCCTTCAACCATATTTCCAGGAATAAAAAAAAAAAAATCCACTTAAGTGTGCTTTTTTTGACGCACTTAAGTAGGAATTAAGTTGAACTTTTTGTGAAAGTTTATGACTAATGATGCTTTATAACAAATTTCGGGAGGACCTCGTACGAATGATTAACCAGCAGCCTTTTACCTAATTAACCTATCAGAGATAAAGCTTCCCCTTTAAATACCTCCAACTTCCTCTCCCTCGTATCTTCATTCTTTGCATCCACCCGGCGCCCCTTACACCACTTAAACTTGGAACCGGGTGTCGGATTTCCGGGCCAGAGGAGAACTAGCCTTCGCTAAGCCAGGTTCCTCCCAAGGTTTTCCTTTCTCCCGAACTGAGTTTTGGTTCCTTGCCACTGTTGCCTTTGGCTTGCTTAGTTGGGGGCACCTGGTTTCCAGCTTCCTTAGTTAAGGCTCAAGCCTCTAACAACTATCGCTCCTTTAAACCGATTTTGCCATCCTAGCTGTTCAGCATCCCACCCTCCTCCCGGGGGGCACGCGGTGACCAGGCCAAGCTCCGAGCTCTATCCAGCCCTCACCTTCTATGGGTCAATCCCCTAGGGTTTGGGGTCCGCCAGGCTCTCTACCTGCTCCCTGGACAGTACGCCAAACATGCTTACCATTGGTTATTTAATGAGGAAGGGGGAACTCGTGAAAGTATGTTCTAAGTGTATGTGTGTACCTTTGGAGAGGTGATCTTGATGTAGACAATAATAGGTGCAAGAGAGGTCTTTCCCAGCTGTGACGGGTGGTTTATCGTGTCTGCGTCAAGTACCACCAGCTGCAGCGTACGAGCCAGTTCAAAGATCCTCTCGATCTCACTCTGAACCTCCGCTACACACACACACACACACACGCGACAGTCAGAGAGTAATGCTCAAAACACCAGAAAACCAAACCACTGGAAGCTATTACGCACCCATTACAATATAGAAAGAATACTGTGGTGAAATAAACATGCAATGTGAGGAATTCAAGAAAACAGGAACAACTTTAAAGCTACACAGTTATGCTTGAGAATAACATTTCTGGTTCTTGTTCTGATTCCATTTTAAAATTACAATTCTTAAAGGGTTCATTCTTGTCTTTTACTTACCTTGGAAGTATCTTAGGTGTATGTGACTTTCTTCTTTTTTTCTTCATTGTAGTAGGCGAGTGGTTCCCTTTAGTAGTAATAGTCTAAAACATGTTAAATAAAGTGTGTGCACACTTAAAACGCCCCTCACCCGGCTCCAGGAGAAGGGCTGAAGAAAGGCCTCCTGTAGTGAATCCATGCGTTTTTGCCAATTAAATATCCATATTTCAAATGTAATAAACAATTTTCTCTCACTTCTGCTGACTGAAGTAACTGGAAGATGTTTACGCGGATGACATAAGGCGTATGCGTCGCGCACATGTCTCTGGGAAACATAGGGGCTAATGTCTCCTCTTGGCTTATATTGAAATCTTCCAAATTTTTTCTTTACAAATCCTCGGTTTGTGCTTCTAATTCATGACTGGTATTTTGTTTTGGGGTGTTTCTCATCACTAATCGAGCAAAGCAATGTGTCTTCCATCATCCGCTGGAACCGCTTCGCATGCTATAGTCAGCAGAAGTGAGATAAGTGCTTATTATGTTTGAAATATGGATATTTGTTTTCACAAAAACACATGGATTCTCTACAGGAGGCATTTATTTACTTATTTTGTTTGCACAAGCTTTATTTAATGTGTTTTAGACTGTTTTTAAGGAAACCAGCTGCCTACTGCAGAACAGTTTTTAATATAACTCTGATTGGATTCCTCTGAAAGAAGAAAGTCACATACACAAAGGTTGCTTTGAAGGTAAGTCAAACACAGCCTAATTTTCATTTTGGGCGAACTAACCCTTTGATACGTAATAATAATTAGCATTTCAATTTTCTTACATTTCCATGGTTTCATTAAAGGGATAGTTCACCCAAAAATTTATACACAGCATATATACTAATGTGGTAAATCAAAAGCAAACTTATTGTACTTGTTATTTGAGGAGAAAGAAAGACATTGCCTAAAATGCTCATATTTGTGATATTTATTCGATGTTATTGAAAAAAAATAATTATTTAACTGCTTTAACTAAACATTTTTTCTGCTGTGTTTAAAATCATTTCCAGATTATTGTACTATATATCTTTTAGTGTGTGAGACTGTATATGTCCTGCTCTGGATACTGTAGGAAGGAAAGTTCAGTAGTAAAGACCGTTTAAGAGAATACGATTGAAGCAGGAATGTAAAAATATTGAATTCAAAAAGGGAAGTTAGTTACTCAATCTCATCATTTCAGATAAGATTTCCTTTGTTAGTCATTCCCACTAAAGTGTCAAACACTTACCTAAGTTGGAGCGTGTGTTGGAGCGCTCGATGATGGCATGTTTGCTGGGGTTGTTGAGCACAGAGCGCTTGGCCAGAGAAATATCAGCAGCCACCCTCGTGATCGAGATCCTGAATTACACAAAACAAGCCGTAGCTATACACAATATCTACACAGGTTGAGAAAATGCAAGCTCTTTAAATGTAATTGCAATGCATGTGTATTTGCGAAAGATATATAAAAATATTGCAGTTAATGGATAAAAAGAAAATCTGTTTTATTAATAAAGTTGAAAACAGGTGTGCTGCACTACCAGTCGAGACATTTATAATGCTACGAAAGATTTCTCTTCCAAATAAATGCTGTACTTTTGAATTTTCAATTCATCGAAGCATCCTGGAAAACAAAATACCCACTGGTTTCCATAAAAGCACAATTGTTTTCAACATCGATAATAAGCAGAATTGTTTCTTGAGCAGCAAATCAGTACATTACAATGATTACTGAAGGATCACGTGTGACTCAGCACTGGAGTAATGATGCTGAAAAAACCTTGATCACAGAAATAAATAGCATTTTAACATATATTCACATAGAAAACAGCTATTTTGAATTGTAAGAACAATAACATGTATTTTCGGTCAAATAAACTCAGAAGATGCTTTATTATTAGTTTTAGACTATTTGACTAGTCTTTTACAAATGCACACATGAATTGAGATTAGCATCTTCACATCCATTGTACATGAAGTAAAGTACATGATGATGAAAAACATAGAAAAATATCAAACTCCAATGCATTTCAGTTGGATTTCAAACCACTCATGAATTTGGCAAAGACTTAGTTTGAAAAAAAACCCCCGAAAACAAGTGTATAATTTGAACAGTCATACTGTAAATCGTGCGCAGTGGTGTTTGGGAAACTGCAGTCGAGGGAAGCTACAGGCATGTGACCCGGCTGTGTGTTCATGGACCAGCATGGCCAATTAAGGCAATGAGATGTGACTATTTAAAGAAACATCATACACTCACGTGACACACACGCACAAATATATAAACCATCCCAACAGAGGGTCGAGGAGGAAGAGAACCGCTCAAACACTCACCTCCCCTCGAAGCGGTGCTTCAGAAAGTCAAACAGAGCTTTCTGCATCATATCGGTTACCTGTTCATAAACAAAGCAATCATGTCAGGACATATTTGTGCTTAAACTTCAGAGTCAACGTAAATGTGAATGCTTTACATTTAAGTGTAATTGTGAAGTCATTAGGAATCATGTAAGACGGGGAAAATAGTTCAAATTAGTTAATATACAGTATAAGCCCTCTAAAGCTGTGCATGTATAAAAAGGTATGATTAATGGCATTTAAAGAGATGGTTTACCCGAAAAAGTTAACTTTTTAGTCAGCCGGGGTTTGCCATTAGGTCTTCAGAAGTTAAGATATTTCGCAAAGCATCCAAGTTTCTCTTTTTTAAAACTGTGTTTTCAGAGAAAAACAGCTGTCTGTTCCCCAGAGAAAGATTAAGTTTCAAAGGTTTGTGGATGTGTTATTTGTTAGCTACTTACTGTTACAGTTTACCAGTTGAACTCAATGTAGCTGTAATTATTTGCTAAATTTACTAGTGATTTCAGAGTGAAAATTGCTTCAAAGTGAGCTTCTCTTTACAAAATACTCAATGTTTGCATGCTTTGCCATTTTTAACTCTTTTGCTGTGATTGAATTGTGTGGAAAAGACATCCCCACAAAACAAGGACATCATAAACGGTGAATTAAGCCTTTTAGTACATTCTCTCTGAAGTCACAATGTGTTATGCAGCACCTGACCTCGTAGCCCTTGAGCGACGGTCCCACGAGCACCACGGGTCTCATCGACGGCACCACGTCATACGGAGGAACATGCTCAGTCTGTAGAGCAGCGCAAAACACACACCATTAACCTTGTCGGTGTGTGCACAGAACACACACGTCACCATCACAGCAGGGAGAGATAAAAGAGGGGAAAGATCTAGACTGCAAGTGTCAAATTTAACGTCAGCAGGCTGAGGATGTCCAGTTCGTACATTGCTGTATTGTTAATTATTTCAAACGTTCTCAGACTTGCAGATTAGGGGCAATGTTGAAAGAATTTCTGTTTGTTTTGCCTGAGCTCAAAATAAGTTTGACACCCGCCTGAAAACCCAGTTTACATACATCGAGTGTTCCATACACACCGTGAGCTTTAGTAAAATAATTTGTTAATATCAGGCTTTTGTGACGGTGCTTTGTTAAGCAAATTGGAAAATTATTATTTGTGCAATTTTGTATGTAATTGTACAAACAGTAATTTTCTTGGTTAAACATGCACACACAAACAAACGTAAATCTGAAGCTGAATAACAGAGAAATGTCAGAAGGGAGACACACACACACACACACACACACACACACAGTGAAATGGTTACTAAGTAGGGGCCATGCAATCATTCCTACTATATTGTACGTTTCTGTGCCCCCTCATGTCTACGACACAATATGAAATAAACCATTTTCGAAGATCAGGGAAATCCAGACCTGCTCCTGGAGGGCCAATGTCCAAACCTTATTAAATACACCTGAATCAACTTATCAAAGTCCTCAAGATTACTGGAAACTTCCAAGGAGGTAACTTCAAGAAGGAGGCCCTACAGGAGCAGGACTAGACTCTCTTGTTAAAGATGGAAGTCGTAGTAGTTACTTTCCTAATTTATTTATTCTAATAATAGCAACTTCTGGAAGTGACACATTTGGTAGAAAATACGAGCACAAACATCTCTAAGCATAAACTTAAAAATAAAGGTTCTTTTTTGAAAATAATGGTTCCATGGAATCTTTCCATTCCACAAAAAGATTTTTGTCGTGGAAAAAGGTTCTTTAGATTTTTTAAATGTTCTTCACGCAAAGAAAAAGATGTTTTTTATTAGCTGTTCACTGAAAAACACTTGATCTCATGAAAGTGCATATCAGTGGCACCAGTTTATGTTTCAATTTGGCGTACTGTTTATATGCAAAAAGGAACTTTAGCGTGTATCTGATACACAGTGAGTAGGATTAGGGTTGTGGGGTGGATATACAACATATGCAAAAACTGCACCAAACATGTGAGCATCAAATGCACGCCAAAATCCATTTTTGAATATATAATTACACGATTTAATGGTTTTATGTGGCATACTTTTTATGCACATTTTCATGAGAGAGCTTTCTTTGAACAAAAACAAAGCTGTGTGGAACTTTTCATGCAAGTCTTGATAGCATGGATTCTTCTTGAAATGGCTGGATTTCATCTGTGAAACTTTGCCAAGCAAAGGTAAATGTGACCGCACCTTTAGAGATGTTTGGTGGTACAAGTTGGTATCTCTGTAAAACTTTATACTTATTAGTCACGTTTTTTTATTTTCAATTTAAATAAAAAAATAAAAAAGTCTTGCCAAGTCTGCAACTGTTTGATTAAAAATACAGTAAAAACAAGATATGGTAAAATATTATTACAATTTAATGTTTTTATATTTTCAAATGTAATTCATTGCTGTGATGCAAAGCTGAATTTGCAGCATCATTACTGCAGTCTTTAGAGTCACGTGATCCTACAGAAATCTTTGCTGATTTTTGGCTGAATTATTACTGGCACTGAATTATTAATGATGTTTTGTATTAAAAATGTTGAAACCAGTTTTTGCTGACTGACATATATATATTTCTTCTTAGTATGAAGTGAAAGTTCAAAAGAAAACCGTATATTTGAAATCTTGTGTAACATTATAAATGTAATTACGTTCATTTTTTTAATCAGTTTTGGGAGTCCCGAACAACAGGCTGACATGCATGCAAATTTCTAATAATATGCATTTATTTGACTCTCTGTTGTTCCAAACCCCTCCAGTGATTTGCCGATATCACTTAAAGTTGTGTTGTGAGATTTTAACGTGTCAAAAGCCTATACGCTCAAAAAAACGATTCAGTTGATTTAAAAAATATGTTTTTATTTAACACAATTATGTTTGGTTCCCTATTTAAACAACTGACTTGAAACAGTTTTGTTTTGTTTCAACTCAATATTTTCATTTTGAAAGAACACAAATGATTGTGTAACTAGGAAGTGGATTTCCCCTTCCCATCATGCATTGCACAGGGCAGGATAAGGATAGTAAATCTTGCAATAAAATGTTATTTTAGGCATTTTTATTAAGATTATAAAACTGGGAGACTTCCAAATGTTTAATGCTATTTTATATTTGTATTTAAAAGACCTTCTGCTATGTTAGTGTTTTTGGGGGTTACCATTGTGGTAAAGTGTAGAGCATGTGCTTAGGGATCTGCTAAAACAAAGTTGTTTTAATAATTATATTAATAATAATACTTTGGACATGCTGTGGATGTATCAAAACCATCTCATGTTATGCAATGTAAATCAAACATATCTTTAATTTGAGTGTAGAAGGATGCCTTCCTATTAATTTATTTTTCAGTTAAATATTTTACTTTGAGTTCAACAAGCATAAAATGTATCATTTTCATTAAAACTATATTTGATCAAATTGAGTTGACTGGACTCAATTAAAGTTAATCGCATTAATTAATTTTTTATATGTTGGGGCTACACATATTTATTGGATGGAAATCCTGCCTTCAATTAAATTGAGTTTATCCAATGAATAATTTTTTTGAGTGCAGTGGTGAAAAATGCATTTGCATTTTCATTCAGACCAAGGCAAAAAAACGACAACAAGTGGGCGAGCCATAGGCTTGACTTCAACGTGAAACGGCTTGGGAGTCATTGTAAAAACGACTCGCTTCAATGATTGAGAGTCGACTTTTTCTTTTGAGACACAATAACTTTATGCGCGGTGCATTTTCAGATTTAAAACTTTGCAGGATGTTTTCATTCACTTAGAGCCGTGTTCCAGACTACATAAAAGCTCATTTTCAAAAATCTACAATAGGGACACTTTAGTATATATTGACATAGCAAGCATTTCTTTTAAATTGTAATAATATTTCACAATATTACTGGTTTTACTGTATTTATTTTTTTTACTATTTAATATGAAAAAAACATGAAAAATCTTTCCACACTTTTACTACTGTATATACGATATATCAAAATGATCTCCACATTAAAACTATCAGGTAAATCTGTCACTAAGCAGTTCTATTGTCGTTGTGTAAATAACAATGAGCTATAATTAATAAACTCTTAAGTACTGCATAACAGGAATGAGCGGCTGCAGGCCTCGGCTCTCTGTGAGGCCCGACTTACCGACTTATGCCTCTGCTTAGCTGGGGAAAGGAGCAAGGGAAACAGACAGAAAGAAAAGACCAAGGGAGTGTGAAAGATTGGGATACAGAGGAACAAAGACAAGACAGGGAGAGAGAAGGGAAAGAGTGAGTGGAGTGAGCTGGCATGGACATTCAGACGACGACAAGTGGTGCAGGCTCTGTGGTGCGATGCTGCTGTGACGGACAGATGCAGAGCGAGGGAGCGTCCATCGGCATGCTTTACCTTCTTAAAGAAAGGCATTCGTTTCTCACGGGCTAAAGGGGATATTACTGTGTTTGGACTGGCTTTGGGTGAACGCTGATGGAGAGGAGGGTCGCTCTCCTCCGGATCTAACCCTGCAGCATCTATGTCTACAGCTACACACACATACAGTATATAAATACACACACACATACACACATATGAGCCCCACAAAACGCACGGGGGAATTCATTCACATTGCACAACGATCATTTATGAGGCAATGAATTACAGTAATGCATTGAAGCACACAGCATTTCAGTAAAAACATTACACTTTAGCATACTTAAATAATACTTAATTGCTCATATACGAACTGTGTGTGAACTGAATGGAATGGTTTTGGACACTTGAGCGCATATTAATTGCAATTAAATAAAAAAAAAAAACATTTAAGTTTAAAATGATATTTAATTTAATTAGATAAACTAGAGCTTTTTAAATCAGTAGCTCATTATTCTATAGTCTATGACATATGGTTAAAAGTAAACTAAAACATAATTGAATGTACTTTCTATTGAAACTTGTATGTAATGTATTTAAATGTATAATTAACTTTGGTAACACTTTATTTGGATGGTCCACTTTAGAAAATCTGCGAACAGTAACTTTGCAACTACATGTGAACTAGCAGTCATTAGAGTATTAGAGTGCTTAGTATACTATTAATACGACATACTGGCTATCGGAAATTTGCAAGTATATGTCAATTTATTCTACTAACCCTAAACCTACCTAAACAGACTACTCTGAGAGCTAGTAGATATGTAGTTGAGAATTAATGAGAATTAGTTGACATGTTGTTACAAAGTTACATATAGTTAGTAGAATGTCTAAATGGACTACCACAATAAAGTGCAACCTTAACTTTAGCACATTTAAAATATAATACACTTAAATGCAATACAATAACACACAATGTTAAAATTACAATCAGGTTCTTTACATATGCTTTAGTGTGTTATTAGAAATTACTCTTACATACTTGTTAAAACTGTATTTTAAAGTGTTGCAAAGGAGTCCATGAGTTACATGTACTATTATAATAACAATAAATTATGCTTTAATAAATTCTTACCTTAAACCAATATACAGTTAGTACATGTAGTTCATTAATATAACTCAGTACTTAAATGCATAATTACAATTAAAATAAAATGAAGCACACATTTTTAATTTGACCATTTTACAAAGGTCATTTTTAAAAGTATACTTAAGTGTGTTCAAAAAATATCACTTAAGTGGCCTTTTATTTCAGTAATATTATTTTTGTGGGTAAGTTTATCTAAATACTTTTAAGATTTTAAGTACACTACAAGTGTGCATTGAATACAGTTAATAACACTTTTTCAGAAATATGTATGAATGTGTTTGAATATCTTTGTAATTGCACATTTTTAAAGAAGAACTTGTAAATATATTTAAAATGTATTTAGGTAACATCAAATAACACACTAAAGTTTACTTTAAAAACAGACTAATACAACCCTTAATCTAACAATATTACAAAGTGGACTCTTTAAAACTGTACTTAAGTGTGAAACAATTTTGAAAATGTCAAGTATAAAATGTTCCATTAACATTCCTCTTAGATTTTTTGACTGGGAAATAGGATATAATGTAATGCGACATAAATCGTACAAAGTACTTAACAATAAAATTGTTTGATGTTCTGAATAATGTAAATAAAAGGTACTGATGAGTTTTTAAGTGATACCAAATGTTGATAACATACCTGAGGATGGAGGGGTTGATTTACGTGAGTTTGAAACAATGTCTCCTAAACTAGAAGAAGAGTTTGCCCCTAGTTTACTGTAAAAGAAAAGAACAACATAGAATCCTTAAAAAAAAGAAAGGTGTAATTTAAAAGTACTCTTCTGAAGAAAACAGCTTTGGCAATCTGAGCGGATTTAGTTGGGGATCAGTTTAAATGTGTAGTTAAAGCAATTTATACCCTTTCAAGCTCTTTATTTTCAGCAGGCCATAGCTTCAGTTTTAAAACATTGTAAGCCTAAGCACATTGCAAAAAACATTGGCACCAGTTGTCTCCACTATCTACAAAGAGAAAAGTACACTTAAAGAGTATGGAAATAAAAGAATATGTGTTAACTAAAAGTAAAGTTTTCAGACACTTAATTGCATGTTAATGACACTTAAATTAACTTTAGAGGTTTTTTTTTTTTTTTAACCCTTACTGTAAGTGGCACTATAGTACATCTTCCTGGTTTCACAAGTCTTAGGCCTATTCCTAGATTAAATGTAAATCTTAGCTGTTTTGTCTGAAAGAAACTTGCACTGACTGATCTTAAAACATGTCGGCGCTTCAGTAATGCATTTTTCTGAAAATATTTAAAGAAAAATTACTTAATTGTCCTTATGGCCTAATCCCGGTTTAGGCTAAGACCTGTCTATGAAACTGGGCCTATATATAATTGTTTTATTACTTTAAGATACAAAATGTAAAACAAACCTTTGATTTCACATTACAAATTCCACTTAAAAAAAAACACTTAAGTGGCCATTTAATATTATTATTTGCAAGACGTTTTTCTTTTTTAAACATATGCTTTTAAGATTTTAAATACACTACAAGAACACACTCAGTACAGTAAATTCAATTCAATTTAATGAACTGTGTTAAGCACACTTCTTTTTCACAAGGGATGCTTTTGGGAAGCAGTATATATTTTTGTTGAAAGTAGCCATATTTAAGTAGCTTTTTCTGTAATATTTAGTTTGGTGAGGAATTATGCATTTTGTGGTTTTTGGAACATTTACCTTGAGTAAAATTTGCCTTGTTTTACTCGTTGTTCCTGACGGATGCGAATGCTTTCAAGCTTCACTGGACTTGGGATAAAGCCGATGTCACACCCTTCTTTCACCAAGCGACCGATCCACCAGTCATTATTAAATTTCTGTCATTAAACATACAGAAGTCACCCACGGTGTATGTTTCTCATTGTTAAAATACCATTCCAGCAGAACCTTACAAAGCAAAAATTCAATGCCATGCACAATCTTATATAT
>JAUCMU010000125.1:31529129-31574614 GCA_032275025.1 Enteromius treurensis
CGGTGATGAGGCACCATTAGACTCCGGTGCGCCTCATCACGCGCCGCCAGACGTACACAGTTCTACGCCCCTCCTCTTATCCGCCCACTCCCGTCGGAAGCCTGGAGAAGGGCGCAGCTGAAGTATGGGGGAGGCGATGATTGGCCTGCGAGGCCGGCTGCCTCGTCACAGGGGCTAAGACCTGTCAGTTGCGCACTGTGTACCGCGAGTTTTGTAAATACGTTCCAGTCTGCATAACCGGAAACGACTGGACCTTGCACGGCTCCTCCACTTTTGACACGGGGCTGGGACCCCTTTCTGGCGGATTGGGTACCGAGAGGCTCTTTGACAGCTCCTCAGGCTATGTAGCCGTAACCGACTTGACAAAACACGGCCCCTCTCGCCGAGACCCGTCATCTGCGGATTTGACACCGCAGGGGAAAAAGAAAGCTCTCCTGGCTGCATAACCGGAACCGACTGGACTGAACACGGCCCCTCTCGCCGTGATACGGGGCTAAAACCCTTTATCTGCGGGTTTGAGTCTGCAGGGATAGACGACAGCTCTCCTGGCTGCACAACCGACACCGACTGACTTATACACGGCCCCTCTCGCCGTGATACGGGACTGAGACCCATTATTACCGGGTTAGAAACCGCAAGGATTTTTGACTACCCTCCAGGCTGTAATGCCAAGACCAACAACTCATCAACCGGGTCCTCTGAACCTGATATTGGGCAAGAATTTGTTACATGCGGGCTAAGAACCGCGGGGATTTTGCGCGATACTTGCGGCAGCGTAACCAGAACCAACAGTTCATCGCCCGGGTCCTCAGAATGTGATTCAGTGCTGGGATTTATGGATTCACAAGACGTTTTGCCGGCTCTGCTGGTCGTGAAACCGGAACTGCCCTCCTGATCGGTGAAACTAAGTCTGCAGGGAGCGACAGCTTTCTCTTTCCTCCTTAGAACGCTGACAAGGGTGGCTGACCTCGCCGAATCGCGAGGCGTGAACCAGGCAGCTGTGGATAGCCTCCTGGCTTACCGGCGATCTTCTGCGTTATTGGTGGAAGTGTGCGGAATCGGGAATGCGGACCGAAGTCTGCGTAGATTAATGCATTTGCTGAGGCAAACACCATCTAAACAGTGGTCGGTCGTTTTGTCACGAGCGCGGAGGCTAGTGTGCGCTCTTCAGCGGCAGACAGGAGGACACGGGAACGAAGATACTCGAAAGAGTATTAAACACAGCGAACTGAATGACAAAAACACACATCTTCTCACGACATCAGGAAACATCAACGACCGACAATCAAACAAGACATGAAGCGTGAATTTATAAAGGGACTAATCAACATAGAATACGGGACACCTGGAGAAACACGGCTGGGGTTGAATGAACATTGATGATGAGGGCGGGGTTACAAATGATCAGCACACATGAGGGAAGGCATGAAAACAAAACAGAAAAGCATATGGAACAGATAAACATAGACAGAGAACGCCTATAGCGTTACAGTTATTAGTCACTTGCTGCCAGTTCATTACTGTAGTTCTTTTATACAGTAAGTAACATGTCACTTGCTGCCAGTTCATTACTGTAGTTCTTTTATACAGTAAGTAACATGTAACTTGCTGCCAGTTAATTACTGTGAATTTCACAGTCAGTTTTTTACAGTGTAGTTTTATATTTTTAGCCCTTTTTTCGTTTATGAAAGTAGACTTTGAAGTATATTTATACTGGTATATCACTGGTTTAAAAAAATAATTTAAAAGAAGTTCATTCATGGTTGCTATTAATATTTATATTTTACCAAGACTTTAGTCCTAAAAAGAAGCCCACATAATACAAATATAAATTGTACACTTGAAAGTAATAAGTAATTGGACGATTGACTCAAAAGCTGTTTAATGGACAGATGTGAACTATTCCTTCATTATTTCTACATCATTTAAGAAGGTAAAAGTTCTGGAGTGCCATTTGCACTTGGAAGCTGCTGATGTAAACCTACATCATGCAGGTAAAGGATCTCTCCATACACGTAAACTCAAGGCTTTAGAAACTAAACAGATCCTTTGCAGGAACATTTGGAGTGGTCAAATAAACAATTTGATGCATTCTGAGAAAAAAATGAGCCAAACCACTTGTGGAGCAGCATTCTTTTGATGGCTGAAATGAAGACCAACCTATATCAGAATGACGGGAAGAAAAAAGTATGTAGGAGGCTCGGAAAAGCTTATGATCGAAAACACACAACTTCATCTGAAAAACATGTGAAGCAGTGTGAAGCATGAGCATGCCTTCCAGTGGATTGGATGATTCTTTACAAAATATTAAAAATTAACATTTTATTTGTGTTTACATTTATTTGTCCAGTTACATTTGAGACCCTGAAAAGGGGTCATTTCATGTTATATTTGATTTGTTATGACTTGTTATAATGTTTTATTTCACTTCTTTTTGTGGTGGCATACAGAGCCGAATTTATAATAATTGTGTCAGTGTTCAAATATATATTGACATAACTGTATATATATATATATATATATATATATATATATATATATATCATCATTCAGACTTTTCAGGCCTTCCACATATGCAAATGAAATCAGACAATCACAAAAATCCTTGCATGGCTCCTTTCAGTGTGACGACAACTTTTTACCACCACCTCCATGTGTGACTTAATACCTGATTAAACCAAAATCAAAATGCATCTAATACAGAGATGCTTTATTTATTAGCTGATACAATCCAGACATTACACCAAAGTTTGCATTGTTTTATGTTTTTGTCTCTGACATCATAGAAAGCCTTTACTCTTCTCAAAATGCACAATAACATAATAATGTACATGTCCAGGTCTCCCTCTCTCACCCCAGCCCTAATAACTGCATAAAACATAAATATAATGAAAGCAAGAGCATGTTCTTACCTTAACTTTCTTAGACATGTTCTGCTGTTTAACTGTGGCGAAGAAAGGACGGTTACTACTGCCCCTGTTCTTCTGATCAATAATTCAGGCTTGAATTCACAATGTCTTCATGTAGTTTCCAATTACAGTTATCAGCTTAGTAACAGACACTCTGTTAACAAAAGCTTTGGATCAGCTGTTTGTACATTAGTGTAAGTGTTGGACTGTAAAGTAATGAAAATGAATTTGCATAATAACAACACTCATTTGCATAACTTTTTTTTGCACCCAACAGGTCAGAAGATCCCCAAAAATAAGTGAAAATGTAGAGCATGTAATTGTACTGAAGGGTGCACTTGTAGTGTACTTCAAATCTTAAAATGTACTTTCAGCTACTGTAATATTAATCAAATAAAAGGCCAACTAAGTGACCTAAAGAGACTTTCATGACTGTTTCTTAAAATTTTTAAAAAAGTAAAATTTAGTTTTCCTTTCTAACAAATGAAAATACATGTAAAGTACTTTATTATACTTTTAACTGTAGTGATTTATTCAATATTACATTTAAAGTACAGTAAATATATTTTAAAAAGTTCTAAACTGCAACTCATTTGTATATATATGCAATGTTTTATTGCATATATATATATATATATATATATATATATATATATATATATATATTTGCTGAATGTATGAACATGAATGTACTTGTCAGTACATTCGTACACTTTACATTTTCAAAGACAATAATAAAATGACATAAATATATACTTAAGTCCTACTTGTTAAAAACTAATTGCACTTCACATAGATCTAAAATAAAATAAAATTTCACTTAATTGCAATTGACATGTAATTGTGTGTCTAAAAGCACTCACACTTAATTAAATTTATATTTTTATGTATATTACACTATTTTTTTTAATGACTCTTAAGTTCACTTTTTAAAATGTGGTACTTGGTTTTAAATTTGTTTCTGAATCATATTATTCTGAAGACATATAATATGCCTTACATTCTGAAATTTACCAATACTGTCAACATTTGAGAATGAATCTCAGATTGTATGAAAAGCACCTCAAAGAAGGCTGGAGGTTTTGGATACGAAGGATGCAGAAATTGCTCAGGTATAGGGCTGTGAGTGTGAGCATTGCATAATAAGCGACCAGTCGGCTCTGGTATGGAGATCCCTGTTATCAGCCAGCTCAAATGATATGGCTTAAGTGGCTTAAATCGCTAAAACCATCTAAGACCCTAAAATAAATCATTCTGGTTCCTAGAGAACGAGGATTCTGTGCCGTGCAGCTCCCTCTCCAGCCCACCAGAGGGAGCTTTCGCCTGGGTATTACTTCAGAGCACCTCCAATAATAATAGTAAAATCATGCTTGCTTTAATCCACAAATGGATTGATGTCTAAATCAACAAATCTTCAGGCTCACTGGAAACTTCCACACAGCACCTTGTGCGTCCTTTTTTTAAATTACTCAGACAAACCTATGCCACTTTCTGTGTGTTTTCAAATGAAAGCTAGAAATTACTAGTTTTTTAATTAAACCATACATTATCTAGAACATTTTCTACAATGTGACGCATACACATGTGTCTAAAAACAATTATTCTTGGGTTTAATGACCCAGTGGAGTTTTATCACACTTCTGTAGTGTTGTTTCTATGAGAAAGGAGACAACTTAAGTGAATTTGCAACAAGGCCTATTAGCTTCTACTGTAATTCAAGCTACTTGTTAAGTTTAACCTAATATTCAGTTGCATAACTGCAATAAATACAACAGCCATCCATCTATTTTCATCCATCAGCATCGCAGGCCATTGACAGGAAAACACCCTTGATTTTATTATTCAACCAAATAAGTTTAATTAAAGTGTGAGAATTATGGTTACACTTTTCATTAGATTGACAATATTTCTCCTGTTGAACACAAAAGAAGATTTCGGAACTGTTTGGTTACTAACATCCTTCGAAAAGTCTTCTTTTGTGTTCGGCAGGAGAAAGAAATGCACGCAGGTTTAGAGTTAATGATGATCTTTTTTTGTGAACTGTCCCTTTAATGAGGGTCAGGGTTGGGTTCAGGGTTAGTACTAGTAAATACATACATACATACGTGTAGAACTGGACTGTAACATAAAATGCTACCAAAGTATTTTAAAGATTGTGTCAACACTCCTTCATAGAGAAGCAGATGGTGCTGCAGCGGTGTTCAATATTCATCCTGTGAATGTTATTCAAGTCTTTGCAAAGTAGTGGTGTGTCCTTGATAAAAACAGTTTAACAGATGGCCTCTGAATATGCAGTTCCTTCAAAAAGCATCACACAACAGACTGTGTTCGGTTTGAGCACAGCGAAACTTTTGATCAACATCAGTCCAGAAACAGACAAAGTAAAACTTTAAACAATTCCAAACCTTTTACTCAACATGAGCAGAGCTGTGCTTTGTGGGCGATTTTAGTTGCTTTGTCTTCAGAACCCGTATATGCACAAGTCTGTTTAAAGGAATGGTTCGCCCCCAAATTAAAATGTACTCAGCCCATTCAAGTTTGCTTCTTTGTGTTTCCTCATTCTTCATGGATTTCTGCACGCCGCCATTACGCTCCCAAAATAATAAATATCACAACTTAAGTTTGAAGGAATATTGAAACGACTCACATTCAGGCCAATCAAGATATAAATGAGTTTGTGTTTGTTTGTTTGCTTGTTATAGATTTGGAGAAATGTAGAATTACATCACAGAGTAACAGCCGATGAAAACATCACATCAGTCATCTACACCACTCCAGTCCATCAGTTAGTGTCCTGAGAAGACATTAATGCATCATTTTTGTTGTTTCCTGACAAATGCTTAATCCCCTTTTCATAATGTTGGTTTCTTAATTGAAAAAGTCACCTGGTCTAAATCAAAGAAACAAATATGTGGGTGAATGCTTATATGAGAGATTGACTTTTTTACTGGAGGTAGCAGTGTTATTGACCAGAAGTGAAAATGTAAAGTTCAAACACCCCTAAAAAATTCCTACAAACACACAGCTTTTCTCTTTTCAAGGAATGAATGGATTGACGTGGATTACTTGCGATGTTTTTTATCAGCTGTTTGGACTGACAGCAGAGCATCCATAGCTGAGCAAGTGATGTAATGCTACATTTGTCCAAATGAAGAAGCAAACTCCTCTACATCTTGGATGGCCTGATGGTGGGAACATTTTCAGGAAATTTACATTTCTGGGTGGCTAGTATTTTAAATATCCCAAGGACAACTATTTACCCCAGTATAAGACAGCAAGAGCAAAGGCTGGTATTTATGGTGGTACTCTGGTTGATGTCACAACATACTACCCAAAAATAAAGTTCAAAGAAAATTGAAGGAAGAGAAATTCTAAAAATGCATCAAGTAGAGTCATTGCACAGTTTATTGATGAGAGCCGATGGCAAGAAACGTTACATTTGCAGTTCAAACAATCAGAAGATTAAAAGTCAAAATTTAGCAAAGAACACATTTGCAGACAATATGGCCATCTGAATTTCTATCGAGTTTGTAATGAGAGGATCCTCTTCTGGATGGGGTTGACATGAAAGGAAGAGACATTTTGCATAAACACAGGAAAAAATATGTTGTTATTGACGTTATGAAATATTCATTGTTTGTTACCACAACATGTGCTTCACACAACCTTCGTCAGCACAACCAAAGTAATGTAATTCAGTGAACACTGGTCAGTGTCCTCATAAATAACACCAACATTTTTTTCATATTATAAATACCAGGAAAACAATGCAGTTTAATAACTAATGAAGGACAGTATGCAGCAGGGTTTTTATCTTTTACTAAAACTAAAGTTTCTCTCTCTCTCACACACACACACACAAAATATTTCTGTTACTTGAAATGAAAAAGGTTCACTGAAATAATACAAAATAAACTTAATCTTTATGACTAAACTAAAATTACTACTAAAAATAACTCTTAAATAAATCTATATCTCAAAAATGACACACGTCATATAAAATAGCGAATCCAGAATCCAGTTCGTAAGACTTTGGTTCATCTCAGTATCCTCATTTATCTTAGTTATAAATTATGACATTTTTAATGCTCTCTCCATTGAAAGCCATGCAACCAGAACTCTGATGATTCAAAATATTCAAAAACACATAATCGTTATGAATCAAACCGTTTAATCCATGCTATCAGAAGAATGACGATCACTTTGTATGATAAGTATTATAGGTTTTTATTCACCTTGACCAATGCGCATACAAGTCAAATCAATGTCATCTCTAAGTTCAGCACTGTAAAGGCCCTCGCTTGTCTGGGCAACCATGCAATTGTAGCAGAAATGTAAAAGATAAACACAGCTTACAATGTTGTGAATGTTTAAAAGATAAAAGAGCAAACATCTTGAGGCCAGTGAAACTGTCCAGTCTTTGGTCAGTGCAGTATCTGAGTCTGTGTTTTGTATCCAAGACGTTTACTCGTGAGAGCGTGAATTTGATCATCTTGATCATCATTCCTCCTCTTTTCTTTTATGTTGAAATTTGTATGCATCAGACTAAGGTTAGTATTAAGATACTATTAGTTCAAATAATAAAAATTGATAGATAGATGGAATTTTTTTATTTTTGTTGTGTTTGTTTTTTTTATAGATTGCTTATTAGATTTTTTTTTATCGCTTATTAGTTATTATAGTACAAGCATGTTTACATTAAATACATTGAGAAGCTTTTAATTTGTTTCTAGCTTTTTTGTATTTTTTTTATATTTTATTTTTTTAAACTTTTATTTGATTTCAAGGGAAAAAATGTATTTTTGGCTTTAGTTGTATAGTTGTTTTTTTTTTTATCATAGCCCTGGAATGTGTGGATTATTTGATTTATTTAATTTCTTGTGTGTTGCCTTTGTTGAACTGTACTGTACATCATGTTCTGTTATAGTATTTTTATAGTGTAATCATTTTTGGCCGACTCTCCTCTCTAACTGAGTTTACAGCAGTGCTGATGAAAGACTGCATCGCCGTTAGAGCCAAAAAGTAATATTTTAGCCAAATATGCCAGTAATGTTGAAGTTTAATGTACCTGTTTGTGTTTAAACATGCATTAGGGAACACACGAATGGACAAACTGTATATCAAAAACCAAGTGTATTATACACAAACTGCTTTAATGGCTTTTGTCCTTTTTTACACCACAGAGAAAGCCACTGAAATGTCTATGAACACTTAAATGAACTCTTGAAGAAATGAAATCCTTTACTCACCCTCGTGTCATTTCAAACTTGTATGAGTTTCTATCTTCTGCTGAACACGAGAGAAGATATTTTAAAGAACGTTGGTAACCAAACAGTTGACAGTAACCATTGACTTCCACAGTATAGAACATAAATCCTATGGAAGTCATTAAATCAATGGCTACCATCAAATTATTTTCATTTTTAGGTGAACAATCCATTAGGGCCTGACCTCACCTGAGGGTTTTCTACCTTAATTACAGGTAGAAAAAGATGCCTGCTTAATAAAAGTGTGCAGTTATTACTGAATATTAAAAAATGACTTTGTATAAGATTATGACGGTAACACATAACAGTAAACATTCAATTTGTAAAACTGTCAAAACAATTGTTTTACTTTTTTAAAAACGACATTACATTCGAAGCTAATATATTTGATGTACTAAATTGCAGATTTATCACATGTGCAAATACAAAAACATATATTCAAATATACAACATACAAGTTTCAATAGATATTACATTATGTTTTCGTTTACAATAAATCCCTGTCAATGCGTTCAGCAGTACACTTTACTCGTATTTCAAAGACAATGTAGAAGTAATTATGAAATTACATATAAAGATGCACTTAAGTGGGTCAAAAATACTCGAAAGGTCAGCTAATTGCATTTAACTATAATATATTGTCATTTAATTCCAGTTAACATGGAACTGTCTGAAAATGTTTCTTTCAGTCTGCATGTAAGTATATTATTTACGATATTATTTTAGACATAGGTAGTCCATTTAATAGTATGATAAAGTATACTTATTTTTCACGAATGCAACTGATTGCAGTAACAATAGGGAAAACTCTAATATTGTAGGAGCAATGTATGATACAATGGAAAATAGTTAACACAACAATATATATTAGAGCTACATATACAAAACCAGTCATAAGTAGCACGGTATATTTGTAGCAATAGCCAACAATACATTGTATGGGTCAAAATTAGAAATCATTATTAGTATGAGGTAAACATCATGTTCCATTAAAAACCTTTTTCTTTACATTTCCTATTGTAAATGTAATTTTTAATTAATAACATGCATTGCTAAGAACTTCATCTGGAAAACTATAAAGTCAGGTTTTTTTTAGTATTTAGATTTTCTACCCACCCTCCAGATTTTCAAGATCAGATTTAGTCTTATCCTAACAAACTAAACATAAATGGAAAGCTTTTTTTTTTTTTGCATAGCTTTTAGGTGAAGTCAATCTTAATTTAAAAAACACTGGACCTTGATTTTGTAGTCCAGGATCACACTGCATTTCTATAGCATTACATGAATCGGTTGTGGTTACATTTTGTATGTTAGCAGTTCATTCAGTAAATATTCAGGGCAGACAAAGTGTGGTTTACCGAGGCCGAAAGTTAAAGGAGTCAGTAATCACAGTCAACTGGCCTATTGACGTCTCCTTATTTGACTTGGATCGCCTCACTTTGTATTTAGAAGGGCCGCTACAGAGTCTCCCGTTTGAAACGGGTTCAAAGAACTTCAAAGTTTCGGTGGCGAGGCACGAACGGCGCGTATTCCCAAAACTGCGTTACGGAGGAGTTGTTCGCGTTGGACTTCCAGAGCGGCTGAAACCTCGACTGCGAACTTGGAAAAGTTTCTTACTAGCGAACGGCGATCTGTGATTTGTCCCCTCGGTTTCCCTCTAGATATCCTACGCTGGAATAGGAACTACCCCCGAAACACACATGGTACAACCCAATGCACCTTTTGATCATTCCAGCAGAAGCAGCAGCGACTGACTGTGCAACAACATTTCGAGGTTCTCGCTGGAGTTGCGGTGCGTCCTGAATCGAGCCGCGTCTGCACTTCAACTTAGCCTGTGTCCGAACGGGATCACAGACGCCTTAAACAATGGTTTTTAAAGAGTTGTTCATCTAACTCAGTTCATCCGAGGGGGTGCTGATACTTCAGAGAGAAACATTTGCGAAATAAAGCGCGAGAGGATTCTTCACGATGAGGCTCACTGCGGCGCTTTGTGGCAGTCTTTTAACTTTTATGCTTCTCGCCGAAGGTAAGTGTTTTGGAGTTCTTTGCCTCGGCTTTGGGGAAACGAACACATCGGTGCTTGGTGAAAATAGCCTGCAAAACAGCCTGGGCGAGCAGAACCGAAGCGTGTGGTCTTTAAAGAGTTACAGCGGACACTTACACAAACACCAAACAAACCAAAACAGCGAGTCGTGATGGACCCAAAGCGCGTTAAAGCAGAAAATCGCTGTCGGATATGAAACTGATCCTACTATCAAGTTGTTGGTGCGTGTATAAATAGTATTTGATCCACGGCGCAGAAAAAAACCCCTCGATTATTCGCTGGTTCAAACCCAACTTGGTGCCTTTGGTTCGCGTAAGCGTGCACGTTTCTACAATAGGTACAACACGCCAGGTAGGCTATCTTTTCAGTAGCACTCTTGTCTTTTATAAAAAACGTAATCGCCACTTGCTTGTAAGTCAACAGTCGCCGCTCACTGTATTCGCAACATGTTGGAACAGCCGCTGCACGCGGGCAGGAATGTAGCGACTTCAAAGCGCAGCTTCGGCCTTATTAAAGAAACGCACGGACACCGCTTTTGACAGAATTACACGCATAAACTGAGCGTTGCATCGGTTGAAATGCCGTGTACTGGATTTGCCGGGCCTGTAAATGTCAACTAGATGTCTTCCCTTCTATATCAGGAAACAAAAGACCCTTGGAGCGATTGCAAAAAGCGTGCGTAAATGCAGCTCTGAGTTTTGTGATTCATTGTATGCTTTCCAAACATTTCCAGCGCTTACGTAACACTAATTATATGCATCTTTGTTAGCCATGCGTTATATATGTAATGTTCCCATCGCACTGACAAATCAGATTCAGACACAGCTTGATGTCATGCTCTTTAATATAGAAATGACTAAACTTTGACACACTGTGTTTTCTAGTGTTTGGCAGTGACATACTGCACCTGATTCAGGCAGTTCTTCGTGGAAATAAAAATGCATTGCACTGTATTCAAAATATACATCCTATTTTGTTTGGAGGCAAAAGTGACCTTTTAAAAAAGAATAAATAGGTTTGGTAAGACATTTCAGTTAGTCGCATAGACGTTATTAGGCTTCTCTTTGGAAGTTTTTTTTTTCTTTGCGAATCATTGCAATGGAATCGACCACTCATACATAAGCACTAATGCAATTGAATGGAGTTTTGTATTGAAAGAGATTACAAAAAGAATTCATTGTGAGCAAACAATTTTAGCGCTTACATAACCCTAATTATATGCATTTATGTTAGCCTTGCCTTATATCCACATACTGATAAATCACTCTTTTTGCTACAGATTGCTGTCATGTTCAACTACACCTCATTTTGTCATTCTGTGTGTAAATTCATCAGCATTGAGGTTCACATGCATAAACATGTAGATCATGTTTTATTTGGAGGTAAACGCTCAACCTTTTTTAGGTTTGGCAGGACAATTCAGCTACGATTTTGCTAGGGTTAGTTGCATGGACATTTGTTTTGTTCTTTGGAGGTTTTTCTTTGTTTGCAAGACATTGCAGAAGACTTGGCTGCTGCGACTTGATTGAGTTCTATATATAGACACATTTCTGATCAGTTAGGAAACTAATATCAAAATAAATGGTTGACAGGTTGTCAAGCAGTTAATGTAGAGGTAGACACATTATAAGGAGGACTTTTTGTATTTTCTGTTTCCTTTTGGTTTATAAACCCCTTTAATAGCCCATAGTTTAATTTTATTATCAGATCATCTGTATCTATTGGCCATCTGCTGAAGCTAGTGTTGGGTGTTGAATCCTTCTCTGTGGCAGCATGACTTTCTCTTTTATTTCCTCTAAAGCACTTCACTTTTAAGTTAAAAATAAGTGATACAGAAGAATCCAAATTTGAAGATGCTATGAGATCTTTGTGACTGGAATTGTTTGTTGTTGTAAAATACCTTTTTTTTGGTAAGCATAATGCATTAGAAATATAACTAGATATTACAAGTGCAGACACTGGAAGAGGGACTTAAAGCAGCATTGCTTTAGATCTTAGGTTTTAGTTGAAAATACATTTTTGATTTCATTAAGGAATATGATGTCTTCATGTCGGTACATGTTTGATAGCTAATGCAGTAATTAACATTTATGGTGCATTTTTCAGTTTGATTTGGAGGGTGTGAGTAATGGCAAAATAATCCCATGCCTTAAGCTGGGTGATATTTCTTTCACAAAATTAGTAATTTTATTTCACAATAACAGTATAGAATTATTTTAGTTGTTTTCTATTTTTTCTTTTTATCTTTATTTGAAACAAGAACAATTTTTCAAATTGCAAACAAATTATATATATATATAATTTTTTTGTTTGTTTGTTTTTTTTGTTTTTTGTTGTTGTATGATTAACATTAAGTCCCAGCTGCTGGTACATTAGGCTGCTGTCACTTTAAGACTTAATGAACTGATCCCATATATTGACATAAAATGCAGATCCATTTCCCCCTGGCCAGCCATTTATGTTCCCTCAAGACATGACAATGTGTAGTAAAGTTAGGGTAGGTGATTCCCAAAAGGCTAGCGATGGCAAGCTAGCTTTGAAAGAATAAGATCCCACCCTCCCTGCAAAGCCACGCCTCCATGAATGTCCACAGGCATACCAGAGACTAACCTGTGACATGAGGAGAGACACAGCTGGTGGAGGATTGAATACAATGCTGTCAGATTACCTCATGTCTCATTCACCAGTGAGAGGTCATTTTACAATAATAGCATCTTTCACTCTCACTGGAATGCAGAGGTATCTCTATACATATCTGATGGGCAGGCAGAATAGCCTGTTCGGACCTAACATTTTGATTGGACAAACATTTTACAGCCCTACACCTACAGATGATATAAGTGCATGAACATATATTTAGACTATGTAACTTAGTGATTGCTTTTGGGACGTGAAGAGACTTTCAGCCAGCATAACAAAATACATGTTTTTGAACCAAATAATTTCCCTTGCCTTTAACATGAATACTCAACAAGATGGTCACTTTAAACATTCCTGTGCTTTGTGAATGTTTGATCAATTATAACAATGTAATAGAATATGAACAATATATTAAAAATACAGTACAACTAAAATAGAAACATTTCCTCAGACACCTGGCAGTAATCTGTCTCGTGAGCACATGCAATCAAATTTAGAAGAGATCATTTTCTATATCATGTGTGTCGAGTGTAGAAAGCATGAACAAAAAAGGTGCACGTGTTCTTTTAAATCCAGCAACAAACGACACTTCAGTTATTTTACAATACTTGTGTTATCTCAACGTGTGTGCTGTCCATTAACTGTGTTACTGCATCATCGGTGTGTTTTTTTTTCCCCCTCAAATTTTCAACAAGATGACTATTTAAAGAAACGCCTGTTTTAGTGCACTGGTTGAATTGACAAGTGAGTAGGCAGTTTGAGTGCACGAGTGTTTACTCCACAGGTGCACCGGGGTAACCACCAGTGAACGTGGGCTAGAATGGACAAAAAAGTTAAATTGGGTTCACTCTTGCACCTGATCTCTGCCGCTTAGCCAAATGTATTTTTCAGAGCGAGGATATGGTGCTGTGCTGATATTTCCACCCTGTAAATTGGCAGTGTTTGTTGTGCACTGCATTTAGGAGGATTTTCAACCTGCATGTCATCACTAAAGTACATTCGAACCATGATAAAGATGAGCCGTTTTACTTAATTTAGCTCAGTGGAAAAATGTCGCTTGGGGTGACATTTCTGCACATTTATATTACATTGCACATTTTGTGACATTTTCAAAGTGAAATGGCCAGTGAGTGGCGGTAAAAGAGTGTTCATGAACAGATGCATTCAGATATTAAAAGTTTTATGCTTACACATGTCATCTACATTAAAGTTTATGGATAGTATTTAAAAAAAATAAAAAAGCAAGGGTTGGCCAAAAACACATTTGCTGAGGAAACAAAATATTTTTTAAAGTAAAAATATTTTCTTTTGCCTTTTTTTTATTTTTTAGTTTTTTATAGAGAAGTCATTGATCTTATTTACTGAGTGTTTTGATTTGTGTTTCGCACTACTTGTATCCAAGCACTTCACATTACAATTGCAATGTTGTACCGGGTGCCCTACTGAGCAAGTTTACAAAATCAGAAAAGCCACACATATGGAACTGGTTAAGTGGTGCAAACTTCAATAAGTCTTTATCAGTTGACATTTAGTGACATCTATATGGTCAAAGAGAAAAACAAAGGTAAAAAGATCATTTTGACCTGAAAATGTGTGTAATTTTAAAAAGTATGCCACATTAGTATGTGCATCAGGAAGGTGTTTAGTGTCTGTAATGGCAAATTACCCTTTTAATTGCTATCGGTTGTATTCATTAGTGTGTTCACAATGGCTGGCATTCCTAGTGTTTAAAGAAACCATTCTGAATCCAGAACAGCTATAGAATGAAGCAGTAAGTAATTTTATTTACTGGGTGCATTGTGTCTAATGAACTCTCACTACTCTTTTTCCCAGGCTGTCTCTGTCTTTCTTTCTCCCTGTCAAAGGCTTTCTGTGTCCTTGGCCTAGAAATCTTTCACTCATCCATGTCACGTTCTCTGGTCCTTCGTTTTCTAAAACCCTTCTCCAACCCCCAACACACACACACAGAGAAATACATTCACACCACTATGTCTGCATACCCTCAACCATCCAAGAGGCCTCAGCAACAGGCTCTATTAAAGAGACAATATGGGTTTCTAATAGTAATAGTCCTACAACACAAGGCTTTAAGTAGCAGTATGCAAGTTAAAAGCTCCACTCTCTAATGAAGTCAGAGAACTTAAGTGGTCCTTTAGTGTTGGGACAAAATGTCCAAACAAGCCAGCCTCTCTGCCTAGAAGTATAGGATGTATGCAAACAATAGCTGTTGACTCGGTGTAGTGTCCCTGTTTGCTTTTTTTCCCTTTTTTCCCTTTTTTTTTCTCATGCAGTCAATTAGGAGGCAACTAAAAAACATCAGTCAGAAGCTGCTAAGAAATTTCAGTAACATATTAGTATATAATGTCATGTTTTTGACATTTGAATGGTATTATTTTTAATTTTATTTATGATGGATTGTGTGGATTTTAAAAAGCGCTCTACCGGATGCCCTGCCGAGCAAGTTTACTATGTAACACAAGCAAACATATGGAGGTGGTTCTGTGATGTAAACATCAAATCATGCACTGTTAAGGTTGTTTTGAGATCATAACATGTCATTATCAATCTAATTTCTGCCCCTTTAATCATAGGGGAAAAATAAAAAGGAAACATTTTTTGTTGTTTTACTGTCTCGGGAAACCGAAGTGAAGTGTAGATGAGTTTTGTGGAAAGTAGGCAGTGCATCTTTTTCCAATGTTGATTTTATGGGTTAAAAAACTTCTGGCCACGAGTGTTCCCAAACAGAAAAAGTCAGCATATTTTAATAACTTGATTTTAGTGACCTTCTTTAAAGCTGGTTTAAAGATTTGTCTCGAGTCACCCAATCATAACTATTCTAAATACAGGACCAGAATGTGATCCAGTTACTCAAACCACATTTAGAGGTAGACAGAAAGGCATGCATATGTGGCGTAAGTGCTCTGATGCGCTCTGACAACACCGCCTACTCACCTGTCAGTAAACCACGAGCGAAAACAAGAGCTTGTAATGGTGACTTGTGCTTCCCTTTGATCTCTTTCTCTCTCTCTCTTTTTTTTCGGAAGTTCCAGATGTAGTTAAATATTCACGTTTAGAGAGATTAATGCTACCTTTTGATGTGCTTGGAAGTCGGTTGCCATGCAAAGTGAGTTCAAGTTATGGTTTGGAATAAAAAAAAAAAGAGAAGTTTAACCTCCCAACAAGGACAGGAAGAAAAATTATACATTGTCACCACTGCTGGAAAATGATGGGAATGATGAGTTTCTACTTGAGTATTGCACATTTAATTTAGCTATCTTTTTTAGGCAATGCCATTTCTGTTAGGGTTGGGTCGAAAGACGATGCCATCGCCGATGGCCGATAGACATCACAATGCTGAGGCGGCATTGCGATCCTCCGCCCCGCCGCCGCAGCAGCAACCAGCTAGCGAAAAACACACTTAATCTATGGCGGGATTGGTGTCTAATCTATGCCATTTCCGCGAGAGGAAACATGCGAAGAAACAGAGCCCGCGAGCTCATTTCAAACCCTTGCAAACGCTTGATGTGTCATCCCAGCGCAATTCAGGGATTGTCCACACGGAGACGCGTTTTGCTGTATATGTATAAATTTTTGTATCGTATTGGCGTTTCGTCCACACGGATCCGGCGTTTTAGGAGACTGAAACCGCTATTTTTTTGAAACAGGGTCCCAAAGTGGATAAATCTGAAAACGACACCCTTGCGGTTTCGTGTGTACAGCCAATCCGTATATTTTGCGAAACGATGATGTCATCAAATCACGTGTCGGCTGCGTCACTCGCCAACTTCGTCTTCTTCTTCTTCTTCTTGGTTTGTAAACAGCGCGCAAGGTTATGCGCATGCTCAAAGTCTTCTCTGTTTATAGTGTATCTCTATGGCAGAATTACAGCGCCCCATACTGGTCTGGCATATTTACTACACCGTTTTCAGTGGTTTAGTGTTTACGCAATTTTTTTTTGAACGAGGAAAAAAATTTTCGGATAGGGAGCGCACCAGCTTCGTGTGGACGGAGTCTCAAGCACTTGCACACGGTCATCCCTGCGTTGAATCTTCTCTCACCTGCTCGCGCGAACACTGTTTTTGTCATTTTTGCCAACCCTGGAGCAATTGGGTCGGCTTGAAAAACTGCAAATACTGAAATCCCATTCCTTCCTTTTCCTCTGAGACTTAAGTTACAACCATCAAACTCTTGTCAGACCTTCAGAGCTAACTTACTTGGGCTGATATATCTTTTCAAAATTTTTTTTTCAAAAACTGAACAAACAAGCCCATAAGCTTTCATTGAGGGTGTCAAAACTTTTGTTCAACAAGACTTTTAGTATATTTAAGCCAATGCCAATGCCACTTGCGGTCTTTGCACTTGACCACTTGACTACTTATGACGTATTTCCTGTATTTTGCCCAAGTGATAAAGCAAGCATGAAGGCCAAAAGTATGTTTATAACTTTTCATTGCTCAATTATTTCTGAAATTCACAGTAAAACACGTTTTCACTTAAATGCTATTCTTCAATACACAATGTGCACAAACTAAGCTGAACTGAACGAAGCACTATTATGAAGCACTGAACTTGAGCAGTAGCTATGGCACTCTCATTTTCTGTAGAGCTGCCTTACGGCTGATTTGCATCTACAATAGAACTGAACTCCACATTGAACTGACTTGAGCTGAATAATGCCACTTTTCTTTTAGAGCTGCTTCCGAGCAGAATCTGGTTCTTTATCGCCGAGTTTCCATAACCGATTCTGCTATTTTCCTGTTTATCAGGGTAAAAATGTTTTTGAACAATCTGTATTGTATGAAGCGCTATATAAATAAAGACTTGACTGATGATTTTCATTTTGACTGTGCTTCACAATTCGTTTCCCACTCTTAAACGTGTGGTTTTTTTCACTGTCTTGTTCCAGCTCTGTAGCTTTTCTTCCAGGTAGCAGAGCCTAAAGACCATGAAAACCATGGCAACAGTCTATTCTATGCTATTTTGCAGCAGGATTGCAGCCTGCTCAGTAGTTTCTTCACTGGCACCGACCGCACAAAAAAGAAGTGTCAGAAGCACAATGTATTTATTAAAATATATTAAAGGGGCTGTTGGTGTCTTCCTGATTTTTGCTTCCTCTAGTACTCATAAGGCATTTTTTTTTTTAAGCTTGTCAACGTATAAATTTAATAATCCTAAGTTATGGCATGATTATTGCTGTGGTTGCTTAGCAACGGGCATATGAGATTTAGAAAAATTGAAATCTCAGGCTACAAACCCATTTGAGTGGCGGCCCTCACATTTCACTCGTTCTTAAGAAGATCAAATTTGCTTTACTTAAGATTCTTGATTTTTAACTACTTTCTAAGTAAAGTCCCATCAAATAATGATCAACTGCTTTGTGGTCAGTCGAATTTTGTGTTCACCAGTCACTATGAGTGATCGACAAAATATTATTGTGCTCAAAGTAATATTTGTAGTTTCCTCATATTTTGATTTCTGAAGGATCATTGGAGCAGGGTTGAGTGTAATGCATTTGTAGGTAATTAATCAAAGATAAAGGAATTTAAGATTTTGAACAATTTTATATAAAAACAATAGTGTATTAAACATAAATTTAACGTCCAAATGTGTGTTTTTAGTGTAAAATTCCTTTAAATACTTGCGTCAGTATAAGAATAAGTAATTTTTATATAACTTTTTTTAAAATAACTAGATTAGTTTCATGTCTGTTTTGTTTTGCATTTAGTATTGTATTGTATTTGTATTTAGAAAATAATTAGTAATAATATTTTTTTTTTTAGAGAGATTAGTTAGTACACTGTAATTATACTGTTAAATATATAATTAATTTTTTACAGTAACCCCGCACTGGAACGATGCTTAAAAATTCAGATTTGCATCACAGGAATAAAGTTCATTTTAAAATGTTTAAATGGGAAATAGTTATTTCAAATTGTAATAACATTTACAGTATTACTGTTTTTTTACTATATATTTGATCAAATAAATAAAGCCTTTGTCTATGCTTTTGCTTCATGTGTTGCTTTGTATATGTAGTTGCATTGACTGAGAACAAGGCTGTTTGTTCGCAGAAAATTGCAACGGGCTGATTCTATACATTTTTTTCATGTATGTTTGATGGTACTAATTTGCGTGGTTTGTTGAATGAAGTTTTATTCTTGGGGAGATGACACAAATAATGCCAATACTGCTAGTGTTACATGCTATACTGGTTCTTTAGTAGCTTTGTGGTATTTAGACTTCAAATACTGGCGTGTCATGGTATTGTGAACTCAGCGGTGAGACTTATGGCTCTTGTAGAAATAAAAGACAAAGCGGCATTCTTGAGATGCTTTTTTTTTTTTTTTTTTTTTTTTTTTAATGATGAACTCCTTTGACCTGACAGTATCCTAAAATGCAAAATACATGTTACAGAAAGCCAAAAAAACAGTAGCCAAATATGTCTAATGGATATGTATGTGGGTCAAAGACATCAAAAGAAATGTACAAATGTGATTTTATTAAATGCAAGTAAAATGTCTGTCTGCTTTGAAGGTTTTAGATGAGTTTTGGAAGAATAAAATGTCGAAATTGGGTTGAAATGGTTACACTGGGATTCAGAGTAAAACAATATGTAAAAAACCAAGGTAGCATTCCAAGACATTTCATATATATATATATATATATATATATGCATGTTTTCAGTGTACAGTAGTAACAAACTATGCAAACAAGTGAGTAGAGAACAGACCCTGGCTCTTCCCAACAAGCGGTACTCGTGGTATGGCGATCCTTCAGCTGCTGTACAACTGTGAGATGTTTGCTAACAAATTTTGGGAAGAGCATGCACAAGTAATTATCACGGCTGGCTCCTCATTTCCTAATCATGTTATCATCCTATCAGAGCAAGAGAAACTTTCTATAAATAGTACAAGCCCCCTTTCTTCGATATCTCATTCATAGCATCCCTTCTCGGGGATCTCTCTCCCCGGACAGCACGCCAAACACGCTTAATTTATACACATTACAAGTAAGAACGAACTCGTGAAATAAAGGTGTCGTGGCACCTCAAGTCTCCAGTGCTCAGTGAGGGGATACTGCGTGTCTCCTGCAGGTTTGTAGTGATTCATGGGGATTTGGGCTGGAATGCCGTGAATGTGCCAGTGTTCCTCGGCCAGTCTCATACGTAAGCCTTCAGTTACAGTCTGACAGGTGCCGCGGCTTTAGGGCAGCGTGTGCACACTTTTATCTCTGCGGGTGTGTGTTGCCGTTTGACATGCACAGAGCTTACTGCATGTGTGTCCGCAGACTCTGTCCTGCGTGTGAGACAGGTGCATGGCGCGGTCCAGTTGCTGGGCAGTCGTGGCAGCGGACAGAAAAAAAAAAGGGCTCATTTGGTGCCTGACTTCAGTCAATGATCAGATATTTTCCATTGGCAGCTTGCCCTTGATTCCACCCACCCTCTCTTTTTATGTGGTATTCTTTGAACTCTTCCCACACAGTCTGACATACAAAAAGAGGGTTATACTTTTATTTCGAATTATTCTAAAACACTCAAAAATTAGCTTAGTTTCTACTCCGTTGCTATGGTATTTAAATGCCTTATCGAATCCATCTGCTAGGCGCTGTTGTCTAGATTGCATCTCAATTCAATGCATTTTTTGGAATTCATTTTGTGAACTTCATCGTTGGTTTTGGTGATAATAATTACAGGGTACGCTAAATCTATTAGCTTCAGTGTAAAATGAATGCAGTGTTTTCAGACACGTTAAGTGCATTATAGTTTACATGTTATGTTAAATGAGTGTTTTTTTACAGCAAGCACTTTTACTTTGTTAACATAATTTAATTTGTGGGTGTGTGTATGTTTACACAATATTTTAAGAAATGCACGTTCAAAACCGCATGTCAAGTGATCTTTAAATCTTAAGCGCAAACAGAGTTTATATTTATATTAAATAAAGTCTGTTGAAATTAAAAGTGCTTTTTTCTCCAAGCACACTTAAGTGACTTATTTCATTAATATTATCTGCAAGTACCTTTAAAAACACACACACACACACACACACGATTTGATTTGAAGTTAAATGATCTTTTAAAGCTAAAATGCTAAATAAAAGTGAATGCTTTTATTGTTGTAATTGCATTAAGTGTAAATGTATTGAAGTTTAGATATGAATTGAATTTAGTTAAACTGAGTGGTGCTTTTTGACTCTTTAAAGTGCCCCTGTTATGCCTTTTCAAATATGTTCTTTCATGTAGCTGTATGTGAACATAAACTATCTGCAAAGTTGTGACGCCGACAGTGCACAATAAAGTTTTTGCCTATAAAAAAAAATAAATAAAATGAGTCGGCTCACATTTGCCTAAACGAGTCGTCAGCAATTCAAATCTTTCTCTGTTACGGCCTTGTTAAAAAGGGCCAGTTAAGTGCTGAGCAATATTAATGTAGCATTTAGAAATAGGGTTTACTTTATAATTTTGTTGTTTTAGTATACATGTAAGCAATTAACTGTTATTATTGTAACATGTAATTTGAAACAAGGACACTAATGCAGTTACAGCACGAGTGTGAATGTTTTCAGACAATTACAGTAAATGGCATGTTAATTGCAACTAAATTTATATTTTATATTTATATTAAATGTGCTTGTTCTTTTTGGAGTTGGAATAAATTTTTTAACAGTTTGTAATCAAGTACAGTTTCTAAAATAAAAAAAAATGAAGTGTTACATAGTATAGTAATGATATTTAACGATGTGTACATTAGGTTTGGTTTAGAGTTAACTGAATGCAATTATGCGTAATTGAGTGTTGTTAATATAGTAAGCACGTGTAAAAAAGACACTAAAATAAAGTGTTACCAGATACACTTTAAAGATTTGAAGTACACTAGACATGCACATTCAGTACGTAAAATGATGTTTTAAACGGCAGTGTGAATGATTTTTGGTTAAATATGAGCAGGAATAAAATTTTAAGCAAGCATAAGTGACCATTGTTACATATACAAGGCCGAATCTTCTGTTTTGCAGCTTTAATGATGTCAGATGATGTTTCTGAATGCCTCTAGTAATTACTGATTGATGCATGACATCTTGTTTAAATGAATGCAAATATGAAACAAATCTTATTGCACATAGGGTTTTAGAACCTTTATCATTCTTATTGTATATCCAAATAGAGAGGAACACTTACATGAATATATTCTTATTAAATAAACCAGTGGAGATTTATTGGATTATAATTCTAGACCAGTAAAGTTCAGTTTTATACACACCTGCTGTTCTGTTGTTGATTATAAAAGCCATATCCTTTGGTTTTGATCAACAAGATTGTGGCTCCTTTTGTTTGCTTGCTTGACTGTGAATACTACGAGTGCAGAAAGAGTCCTGCACATGACAGACGAGCAGAGACAAGTGAACATCAAATACGCTCTTTTGTGTCCTCGCTTATTTAAACAGCGACTTTGCTTTTTGTTGTTAGTTTGTGAACCGCTTTTGTTGAACAGAACAAGAAAGCAGTTCACTATAACTAATCAAACACACCACATCTACTTCTCCGGACCATGAAGTGAAAGTTGCGACCACATTTGCTTTGAATTTTTCCTTTCTCACAAAATTATAAAAATAAAAAAGAAATGATTTGGAGTAAATCAAATTTTAGTTTTCCCCATCCTGCTTTTGTGTGAAGAATGTAACCGTGTAAAATCATTTTTCGAATTTAAATGCAGTGAAGTAAAATTCAATAGAAAATCACATTTCAGTGAAACATAAATATTGTAAAAATCCAGTTAAGCACATTAAAATATTTGTCCTTTTTTACGGCAGACGTCTGGAATAATTCGTAGGTTTTTTCAGCCACAAACAAAATTAATAAAACAGTTAAAATTCAAGCTATTTTTTTTTTTCTTTTAGGAAAACCTCATAACAATAAAACAACACAAAACAATATCTGATTTGCTCAATCATTTCAAAATGCTTTGTGTGGAAGAAAATAAAAAAAAATTAAGGCAGAGGTTATAGTAAAAATAATACAAATACTTAACTGTGCTTTTCTATTTTACTGAAGTATACGTCTTTGTTGAAAAAGAAAAACTTTAACATCTGTTGTTTAGAGGACAGTTTGTGCCTTTTATTACTGTATATCACTGGTGCAGTTTATAGACAGAAATGATAATAAAATGTATAAACACAGTCTCTATTAAATATGGGGTTATAGATTGGGTGAAGGAAAACTATGATAAAATAGAGGGCCTGTTTTGTGACCGTTTACTCATTAGGTCATTACCTTGTGAACCGCTGGTAGAATTGTTCGGCTAACAATCTTGAGCAGCAGCATCAAGCGATGAATAGAGTGCAAATGAGGGCCTTGTGTCAGGAGTCACATGATTTTGTAGAATAGCGCTAAGATCAAACAAACCCTTTGGCTTCTACACAGTGAATTCATTCATAGGACTAAGTTACAAGCATGCGAGATAAGACTTTTAAAAAAAGAAAGAAGCCCTCAACAGTGATAATGGGTGGATTGCCTTTGGCTTCCGTCCAGAGTCCCATGACTTTTCAATGTATCATTGCATTATTTCTGTGACTATCAAGACTGGGTTTTGTATTCAGATAAGTTGTTGGCCATCGTTTCTTTTCAACAATGTTATTTCAAAATGATCCTTACGCTCGGTGTCGATTATTTGTTGGTTAAATAAGTGTGCTTAATTGTACTTATGTAGTGCACTTCAGATTGTAAAAGTATATTTAAAAAAAAAAAACAGTACTTAAAGTGCCCCTATTATGCTTTTTCAAACATGATCGTTTATGCAGTGTGTTATCTGCAAAGTTGTGACGCTGAAAGTGCACGATTAATAAAGTTATTGTCCATCAAAAAAAAAAAAGTCAGCTCACATTCACCTACAAGAGTCATCAGCAATTTGAATCTTTTCTCTGTTACCGAGCCACGTCACGAAGTAACACATTTGCATAATGTCCGCCCACGTTCTACATCGCGAGCAACTTGCCCCGCCCACAAACTATTCCTTTAAAAGTATATTATTACTGTACTACAGTGTACTACTTCTTCCCAAGTATTGGTACTTGTCGGTCAGAAGGCTTGTTTTCTCCTCTTGTTTGTCACTGATGGAGGTCAATCATTCACTAAAGCCATGTTCTCTAATGGCGTCTGGACATTTTTCGAAATGCCTCTCGGCATCCCGGCGGAGCTGTTTAAGTATGCCGCCGTTACTCTGATAATTTTTTCATGAGCATGGCCATGTCCAGACACGAGGAGGCTGCGGATGACAGGACATCACGGCATATCTGGGTCATAGTGCTTATCTGGCAGAATTTGAAATGCGACTCCCTGCCGGAGGAAGAACTTATTTGTATGTGGACGAGACTCTTTGCTGCTCTGCCCTTTTCTGTATTCCAGTCAAATGAAGGTGGGGGATTAATGTAGTCTGTCTCACACATCACAGCCTTTATATCCCGGTCAGTAGCCATCTGTTTCCATATGTCTGGAGCGATCTCTAAATGTCCCCTCTGAACGTGGGACACGGTCAGTTAGGAAAGAAAGATCAGCATAAAATCAACTTCAACTAAAGCCGATGTCAAAAGTACAAAAAGTACTGGTACTAAGATGTAAAATATATAAGAGAGAAATGTTTCTGCTAAACTGGTAGCACACCGTAGCATCTCAATGTAGTACCTGAATGTACATTTTGTGATGAACATTTTGTTTTAGTGAACTGGTTAAAAAAAATTTCCAGTATGTTTTATACTCTCAGCGGTTTAGCAACAGTCCATGGATCTGAATGATTTGAGAATTCCAGCATGTGTCACCAGGGAGAATTGTGCCATTTTCACAGAAAGATGGAGTTATGACATTTTGATTAAACATGAAAAGGTCAAAAACGAATGAAAGATTAAATGAAGCATATCCACAGACGAAGACGTCTTTAGCTGGAGTGTAACGGTTCAACATACCGAATTCAATTTTATACAGTCGTACAATCCTTATTGTATTATGATTCCTGTTTGATTTCTGATTTTTGGTTATTGTAATTTTGATGGTTAAAAACAAGGAATGTTACGGTAAATGGCTGTTCATTGTTTAGCAGTAAGTTTACTTTATACAGTAAAAAACTGATAACTGGTGCATTTCAAAATAGTGTTAATGTGACAGTTTGTGGAAGGGGAACAGAGCAAGTCATTTTAGAAATTACAATGAAAAAAACGATAAATTGCCACTTGATGGTTTTTAATTAAAGACAGACTGATTAATCGGCTTTCTGAAACAACCCGTTAACGCCAAAAATGGTTATCGTTGGACGTTGTGCCATCTAAAAGTATGCTGTATTGCTCTCTGCTCAACATCATATCAAATACATCTTTACATTTTAAAGTTGTCATTTAACCTTAATGCACTATTAACTAATAGGAATATTCAAGGTATAATTAATGCTTTATATTTAAAAAGTACATTTTCATGGTTCAGTACAATTTTTTTTATTCTGGTAATAAAGTTCAGCATTATTTTACTTTGTGTTTTATTTGTTTTCATGCGGTCTATTTAATAAATTATCTGGACAGCACCTAGTTATCGTTATCGGTCAACCTATGGTTGATCTTTTTCTGATAATGTAAATTAGGGTTTTAAATTGCATCTTATTTTGTTGAATGAATATTTTTTTTGGCGCTATTTCAGTGTTATGAAGATATGTTAGTATTTTCCTCAGCTTGTAAAAAAAAACTAGTTCTAATAAATTGTTGACATTTTTTATATTTAACTTTATTTTTAGTTAATGATTAAACGTTCATTTTATTTATTTATTTATTTATTTTTTTACCATAAATGTATGTTCAGTCCTTTTTTACCTGAATATTTTTCTACCATATTTATGCCTTTATTTTGGATTAAATTTCACTGTGTTTATAGCCCCACTTGCAGACGCTTACTGATCGTGATTTACTGCCTGATTGTGGATGAGACGATGAGTTTCACATTCACCATGGAGATTCGATGTAAAAAGTAATTTAGTAAATACAAAAAAGTTTTACTAGCCGCCGTCTTTGTTTAGTCTGGTTGAAGCATCATGCCTTGTATGCTTGTCTATGATTTTCTCATCCCTGTCTTCTCGTAAGTTCTCACAGCAGCTGTTTGGAGAGTCTGGCCTAATGCATGTTCCTTGAACCATTGTCTGATCTTCAGCTCTCTTGGGGAACCCCTTCCCCCTTTTCTTTTCTCCGCTGACCCATCAGCTGTGCCCAGTCAATAGCCGTCAGTCCCTCAGGGACTCGCTTGAACTCGCGCTCTGTTTTAGTACGTCCTGTCTTAAGGACGCACGGCCTGTCTCCTTTTGTTCTTCTGCAAATATGATCAGAGCTTTATTTCCTTTGCTCTTGTGTATAGAGCAAATGACACATGCGCTCCTCGCTGGACTGTTGGTCTTTGACAGGTCTATCAATCAGAGGCCCCAAGAGCCTTCGCAAATACAGCTTCCATTCTGCTGTGTGTATCTCTGAGCCAGCAAGGGCCTTTTGTAGTTGTATGGCAGGTGGAAGTCAGTAAAAAACTGACATTGTGTGGTGTTTGCATACTGAGTTTTCTCTACTTGGCTTGCTGCATGCAGCTCAGTGTGAATTTATTACAGGGGCACTAACGGATTGTTTTGCTGATTGCAGACATATACCGACATCTCTTGGCATGCACTTTAAAAACAGTTTTTGTTTGATTTGAAGAGTTTCTTTTTTTTATACACCGCAATAGTTGGTAAAGCATAAATATACCTTTATGAATTGAGAAATTCTAAAGAGCTATACTAGTATGTTTTTGTACGATTTCATGTTAATCGTTTACATTTCATAGCGTGACAAATGAATCAGATGCTGAAGATAACAAACCATACAAACAGAGGCTGATACTCAAGGAAGCTATATAACCATATAATCTGTGTCCGACATATCTGTGTGAAATTGGTTTATATGTTGTCTTGAGAAATGTACTGTACGTAAACATCTGTAATGTGAAAGAGCTTATTTAGAGCAGTACATACTAAAAAAAATGAAGAGATCCAACAAAATGCACATGGAGACAGTTACCTTTAATATAAAGCAACATGCTGTTTATGCTCCTTTTAATGTCTCCTTGTCTTGTAAATCTCAACATAACAGAATGTTTAACAAATGGTGTGCCGGGAAAACCTGATTTCCCTCTATAATTGTGTGTGATTTTGTTTGATTTCCAACCTACTAAAGATTTTAAGTTAATTGTTGTATTTCTGGAAACAAACAGGGTGCATGTATAAAATCTGGACCCAAAAAACCAAAATGTCTAATCTTTTCAATCTTTCACTGGCAATAGCTGTTTAATTCAAACGGACCTTATTATCCTTCTCCTGGGGACAGTTTATCTCTCACATTAGAGAGACACGGGAAGCAGGAGCTCGAGACGGATGCTTATAATAAGCTTGGATTGACTCAGGAGTTCACAAACACACTGCAAAAACCAATCATATTCCTAACGGATTAGTTCAGCCGAAAATGAGAAGTTTTGTCCTTGTTATCATGTCGTCTCCAAACCCGTGTGACTTTCCTGCTCCTGTGGAACACACAAATTGAGTTTCAGGTCGTATACCTTTCAATCTTTTGCGTATATGACGACAGCTAAAGAGAACTGGAGCGGGCAAATTTTGGAGCAACTAAAATGTCATTGTACGAGTTTCTCGCATGAGTTATGCACTACATTCAAAACCCTACAATAGATTTCTGCAAAGAAAGTATATTGAAGTCTAAGAATTCACTCAAAAACTTGTTTCTAATTACAAATGAATGAGACGCAACAATCTCTGTTTAAATACTTTACTGATTACGGAGTATGTTTACGGAGTCATCGAATGATTCGTTTAGCTGTTTTGTTTAATGCACTTATTCCTTCTGGATCTAAACTGTATTACCATTTTATCTTATTCATAAAAATGGTTATCTACAGTTATGTACAGGTTTATAATATATACTGCTGTACCAAAACATGCCGCGCCAGAGTTCTTTGATTATTACGGCAGAATGAGAGTATCGTTCCTAGCCGTATCGGTCTAGAAAATCTCAACTTTTCATTTTTTGTTGGTCTTAGCACACGATGTAACTATAGAAGGGTCAAGTTTTAAATAGGACAAATATCGACGTTCTTTGGTCATTTTTACACGAGATGCTTCTGGTCTAATCAGAATCAATGATGTATGCTAAGCTATGCTAAAAGTGCTATCGCCCGACCCGGAGATGGATTCAAAAACAGTTAAACTCAACTGTTGGGAGAATGAGCCCATTTCCAAAAAAAAAGTGGCGTGAACCAACTTTTGCCTCGTTACTGATCCACAAAGCACCTCAGTTTTGAGAAAGTCAGACTCCAGTGGTTTTTCTTTCCAGACAATGGGCCATATAATGACTCTAATAGCCACTGTTTCATGCTGACGGGGGGAACATGAACATAAAGGTTTGGTGTAATCTTGGTGTCACTTTTCTGATTTCATCATGCTAACACGAAACCCGATCCATTCACGGCGGTTAAATGTCTTTTGAAATGCGGTTGCATTTTCATGAGAAGTAGCACTGGCTTTATAACTCTGTTGTTTAGTGATTCATGGTAGATGTGTGAGATCGCGTAGTGTACCTTTGTAGTAACCGTAAAGTGTACATTGTTGATTCATCATCATTCCTAGATGTTAAACTTCCTTTTTTTTTGTGTGCGCATATGTGAGTGACAAACCTTTCAGGGGTGCTAAGCTGTTTTTGAGTCCTGTGGCGAACTGGCTTTGTTAGTGTTTTGGTATGAGATTCAAGCATTTCCTACCTACAGCTTTCAATCAATCAGCCTCTTTCTTTTTGCTTCCTCCTTTTACCCCTTTTCTGTGGCTCAGGTTTTCTCCAAGGTGGGGGATGGAGGGAAGCTGAAAAGAGGGATAAGAAAGTGTGAGTTTCACGACTCTTCTACTTTTAACTGCAGCTCATTCTGCCCATGGTGCTTTTGTTGGGCCCCTCGCACCCCTGCCGAGCATTGTGGGACAAACTCTCCCCAGTAAAGGCTTGTGGGAAAAGCTGTGGGTTCACTCATCAAGGCTGACAAAATCAAAAGGTCTCCAGGAATCCGCTTCACTCCTGAATAAGCGAGTAGTGAGTTTAACTTGATAACTAATAGAAATTTGTATTATTTTTTGAAGCGGTCACTTTGCATGAAATACATGCTCGTCGATATTAGATGCTAGTGCTATTTTGTGTACAACATTGCAATCAATCAGCTCGTAATCTAAAAATAAAAGTTCACTATTCAAAATAAAAGTTTAATGTTTAAAAATTAAGAAATGAAGCCATAAATTTTAGTATTGTAAATTTAGACTCTTCTTGTAAAATAAAACGGTAATTATTATTGCTGTATTTTTCTTACACTCAATTTATTTTACAGTGAATTGTTAAAGTAGTTTTTGTACAATAGTTTTGGTTTAGTCATTTTAATAATTTATGTATATTTTTAATTGTGTAATTTCCACAGATTGTGCAGCCTTCATATCTAGTGAGAGGTTGTGGTGCTGTAATCGCCAGACATAGATGCACAAAAGCCTGTTTTCGCAACAGAATAAATATAAAAGAAGGTTATTGCAACTTTTTATCTCACAATTCTGACTATTTTTCTTAGAATTGGGAGATATAAATTAGGGTTGGGTCGATAGACGATGCCATCGTCCAGCGCCGATGGTGATAGACATCACGATGCTGAACCGGTGTTGTGCCGAATTATGACCCCCCTCGTTGAAATCAATAGTAATCCTAACCCCACCCCCACACCTAACACTAAACCTACCAATACTAGGGGAGTCATAATCCGGGGTCAAAATTCGGCACTACACCGGCTTCGCGATCCTCCGCCCCACCACAGCAGCACTGACGCTGGCGAGCGCGGTAAATCATTTCCGCGAGAGGAAAACAGATGTACATGTGAAGAAACGGGGCCGCGAGCTCATTTCAAACCCTCGCGCGTGCTTGATGTGTCATCCGCGCGCAATTCAAGCACTCGCACGCAATCAATCCTGAGCTCAATCCTCTCTCACCTGCTCGCGCGAACACTGTTTTGTCAGTCGTGGGGCGGGGCTTGGTGTGTTAGTTACAACTAACCACCCCCACCTGCCGCCTACGACGATGCCATCGTCCATCGCGATGTTTCACATTAGACATCGTCTGATGCCAAATTGGTCGACATCGCCCAACCCTAAGTCAGAATTGCGAGATATGAAGTCGCAATTTGAGTTATCCACCTTTTTCGTAACGTGAAAATGTGCACCTCAGTTTCTAAATTGAATGGGTATAGCTTCTGTTCTTATCTAGCTGTACAGAACAGTTTGTTTTGCTGCTTGCTATTGGAAATTGGTGTGTCTTATCATGTTATTTTAATGTATTATCTTAACTATGAACACACTGGTGTCTAGTGCAAGCAGTTCTACCGTTTACTTTACTTTACTGTTGTTGTCATTTTCCTCGTTGTTTTACTAACAAACCGGAAGCGTTCAGGAAAAAGGTGGATAAAGTGTAAGCGGAAAAAAAGACTGATATGTTCTCAGTATTGTATCTTTCACAAATTGCAAGTCATGAAGTCAAAATTGTGATCACAATTCTTTTTTTTTTTTCTTCAGTGGTTGGACACAGGCTTCCATGTAATAGATTGGCTTGATTTAAAGAAAAAAGAAAGAAAGAAAGAAAAAGAAATCATTGTTTGTTTCCATCAATATTGTAATTGTGGCTATCAATGTAATATAATTCAGATGGAAATATTTTTGTGTGTGTTTGTAAATTTCATGCCATATGCTTTATAAAGGCAGCATTTGAAATGAGCCGAGAACCATTTCTCAATTATATTAGTATTGCTATGCATTAGGAAATTGAGACGTTTAAATGTGGTTGCCACTCATTAAAAACAAAACTATTAACCAATATTGAATAGACTGTATACAGAATGCTCTCTTTATAATAAAGCTTGCTCAGCTTGTGAATTTTTTCATTAACTGTGCCGCTGGGGGATACAGAGAGTTGGAAAACACGTTGCAATAAATAGAAACATTTTCAAGTTTAATGCATTAATATTTGCTGTTTGCAAGTGCAAATATTGATGTTGCAAGAATATTGTGAGAGGAATAAAATATGTCACAGAGGATGAATTCAGAATGTTAAAGATTTGGTGAAAATATTGATGGAGCAATTCGATCTTGAAGCTTTCAGCTGTAGTGTTTACAGAGAAATCAGTCACTGACTGTTTTTATAGAGCCTAAAAATACATTCGATTTCCTTTTAAAATGGGAAAATGGCTGCATTTACGTTGTGATCTTTAGTCTTGGGGACATGTACTCTATTAAAAGCATGCATGTCCTTGTTGAAGGAATTCTTATGACAGATACTTTTCTGAGCAAATGCCATCACTATACGAACAGCTGATAATTTGGGCTATTTAAAACACAGTCTGACTGTCCGCCTCCTGCTAATAACTGTCTTGTTCTCTCTCTCTGTATCTCTCTCTCTCTCTCTCTCTCTTAGGAAGACAAATGTGTCAGTCTGTGTTCAATAAAACAGAATCGGTGGGTTGAATTCAGTCAGGGGTGGAATTATGTGAACCACATGAACACAAAATGAGACTTTGCCACGTAAAGAACAGAGGCCAAATGTAACCATGCAATTGTCCTTTAGATACACTTAAGTAGATATATTTTTTTTAGTATGTACTGCTCTAAATAAGCTCTTTCACATTACAGATGTTTACGTACAGTACATTTCTCAAGACAACATATAAACCAATTTCACACAGATATGTCGGACACAGATTATATGGTTATATAGCTTCCTTGAGTATCAGCCTCTGTTTGTATGGTTTGTTATCTTCAGCATCTGATTCAGTGTTTTATGATCTTACACACAATGAGCCTGAATATTGCACAAAAAATGGTTGCAAACCTTTATTGATGTATGAACATCAAGGGCAGGATCTAAAAAGTAGCCAGAAGGTGCTAAACATGCACAATTAATGATTGTTCCATCTTCATAGTCTGACATTAAACGCATTTTGTAAGTTACAGTAAAAGCGAGCCCCCCCTATCGAAAGGAACATTTCCTCCAAACTCCCCGAACCCCCTGCTAACACCCAAAAATGTTTCATGTGGCCGCATGGCCCCCTTTCTATTGTGCACCCAGAGAAGATTTAGGTGGAAAAAAGATAGTGTGCCATTAAGGGAGGACAATGGCAATGACTGTTAGTCCTGGCCTAGCGGGAGGCTATGCTTTATGCTGCAGAATGCATAAAATGCATTTGAAATACTGTGGGAAGTCCACAGAGTGAGTTTACATAAACACTGAGAGAAAGCTGCTTTTTACCACCGCCTGTAGTGAAAATCAAGTTTTTAATGCTGTTTACATGTCTGTCAAGTGTATTTAATACGCTTAAACGGGCAGATGCATCAGCTGTGACATCATTGCTGAGCATTTTCTCCTAAAACTGCAGTGAATCAAAGAAACGTGGATTGAAACAGAAGCTGTCACCAATTAATCAGACCTTTTTCAAACATACACAGAGGCTTTAAAAGCCAATCCGTGTGAATCATTGTATTTAGCACTTTTAAGGGACGCTTTATAACTTTATAACGTTCCAGGAACATGGCTACATGCTTCCATCCTATACAGTATCTACACTTTTTATCACTACAACAGACAAGACCGATGTCTTTCTGCCGTTTTTTTCTGCTGTTTAAAGTATGCCTTTAAAATACTTTTGCAGTGATCCTCAGAAAAAAAAAACACCGGAGTCTTTGAATAAAGTTTGAATAAAAACAGTCTATAGGTTTTAACTTGATTGAGCTTATGTGTCGGCAAAGAAGCTTGGGCATCGCTGGGAGTGATGCACAGAAAATGGAAAAGGTTCACATGTAATAAGGTCATTCAAGGTCCTGAGAACTCAGACATCTGTGCAACTCCATTCTCGGTCTTCTATTTCTTTTAACTTGTTTGTCTTTCACAAGGCTGATTCAGAGCTGGAGGTAATGCTGATGCTGAACATGGTGGATGTATTGAGCGAGGCAGAGCAACAGGAATTGTTCGGAGCACACCCATAGCAGGCAGCATTGTTCATCTGTGTCTTTTGATGAAGACAGAGGCTTTCACGCAGCGTGCTCTGATGTCCTGCTGGGCTGGCATGGGAAAGGCTTCTCGGCGCTTGGTTTAAATCGAATCTGGATGATAATGCCGAGGAAAATAGCAGAGAGACACACACACATATATATTGTTTTAACCGTGATAGTGTTCAGTTTTTTGCAGACTGGGTTTATTAAAAACGGTCTAGTATCATGAAACATAAGTGGTTTTACAGAGCTAAGAGAAACATTTTGGTGCGCCGGGAAAACAAATAATGACTCGATTTGTTTGTTGCTGGTCTTAAGCTAATTGGACCGTCTTAGGAACAGCACATGACCAGTTAAGGACCAGCTTAAACCAGCATCAAAACATGTTACACTTGGCCCTGTGTAACATCTGCTCTTACATTGTGTTGCTTTAAAGTTGGTAATGAAGTATATGTTCAAGATTTTTGGATACAAATAACAGAGGCGGAAGGAAGGGAGGATGGCTTTCTTGAAATCGCAGTTCCAACCTATCAGAGCAGAGAGATGAGCCGTAGATCAGCTGAAACAAAAGTGTCTTTGTGAGCTGAGCCATGACCACAAGGAAACAAGTGACCCTTGAAGAAAACACTGCTGCTTCTTCCTTAAGGACAGGATGTTGATGAGGGATTAGAAACAGGCATGCTCGATGTCTGCTCGAGCCCGCCTGGGATTTTTCAAAGAAATGCATGTATGGTATTTTTTTGTGGAGGAACTGGCAAATCTCGTTTCCCTTTCATCCGGCACAACATCAAAACCTCTGAATGGCATTAATCTTCCGTATGTGCATCTCGCTGACCTTCTATGTCAGTTTAGCTATCGTCTTGCACTTCTCAAGGTGAATTCCTCCCTGCTGATGGATGAAGACGAATGAAACATCTGGCACTGAATACAAGCGATCAGCTGAGAAACCACGGATACACAGCAGTTCTTAGCAGTGTGCTTGAAATAATGAAGCCGTTTAAATGGAAAGCTGTGCCGGTGCAAAACGTTTTGTGTTGCCTGTCATCCAATTATCCAAATAAGCTTTGTGCTTTCTTTTGATATAAAACATTTCAATTTTACTATGAAATTTCAAACAGTCTGAGGTTTTGATGTAGCCTGGCTATTAAGCTCATAGGAGCTTAGTCTGGCCAAGCTACCTTACTACTTAACCTGCGTCCATCAGATGCCTCTGTAGACTCCTGTACGAGTCTACAACCAATCAGACCACTCATTCCGAAGACGTATGCGTATCGACGAAACCTGAGGCCACCGTAACCAATTGTAGCTAGCTTCATTAAAGCAGTGGGAAAACGTCTTTACTTACTTGAATTACTTCTGCTCCGTTTTCAAAGAAACACTGTCATGAAAATTTCTCAAAACAGCTGCAACAGCAGAGTCCAACGATCGGTGCTGCTCGGTACACGCCATGTTTGAAAGCCGGTTTGGTTTCGGGTCATCGCATTAAATCGCTCGTTTCGCATCGGTTCCCACTTTTTTAGGAAAAGAAATGTTTGAAAACGGCAGCTTTGCCAGACTAACTTTGCTTGCGAAATAAAATGGAGCGTCACAGGAAGTATGGGCGGGCCCAGGCTAGTTTTGATGCTCTGCATCACGAAATAAACATAAATGAACATCAGAAGGTGTCCAAAGAAACTGGACAACTCACAGAAATATATTATGCCACATGTAATTGCTTGGTGTATTAAAAGTCCTGGTAAACAATACGGCACATTACGAATGTGCCATATAAAAAAAAAAACAATGCCAAATAAAAAAGTGTTTTGTCGAATTGACTTTGGATTTTGGATCAAAAACTTCTGCATCAAAATCACATTATAAACATTTCAGTCAAAACTCAGCTGCATATTCATCTTATTTGTATAAACATATTCATAGTATCATCAGCATAAAACGTTCAGTGAGCAGAATAGTTTGTTATATCTGCAAAGTGATGGGTTCATTTCAGCTCATTTCTTCAATGTTGTATGTAAAGATGTGTCCGTGTTGGTATTTTATTGGCTTTATTTCAGAAAAACACACCCATAAACTACTTGCTAGAATCAAAACACACCACGGTTGGTCGCTTTGAATCCGTCAGACCGTCCGTCTCAGTGCCAGAATAAACTCTGAAGAAGTGAACCAGACTTCATGAAGATAGTCGAGTTTGGCTACACAAGATTGTGGGTTATCCAGACAAGCTACTTAAGCCTGAAGACAAATCATTTCAGTGCTGGAATTGTTTTGTCATTACATCTGCTTAGATCAGCTTGATCCAGAGATTTCTATCTGTGTGTGTGTGTGTGTGTGTGTGTGGGGTGGGATTGCTGATGCATGCGTTCTGTGAAAATCTCTCTGGGTGGCCTCACTTTTACGCTGGTGTCTTTCTGAGCTGCTAGTTCAGACAGTATAGAGCATATAGCCGTGACTGGGCAACTGGAGAAAAGCCAAACTCAAATATCTCACAGCAAGAACATCAGAGGAATGTGACGAACACTGAGCGTTATTAAAGGCGGTTCAGATGAGGAATAGTACATGCGGATGATTTATATTTGCAGGATTAGTTTTCTTCATTGTTTGTCAAGTACTTGTTGCAGAGGAGATCACCTTTTCAAAGCAAACGCATAAAATGTAACCAATAAGGGTTATAAATATAGTCAAATATATTGTAATGTTACTACTATATGGGGGGTTTGGGAAACATGCCAGCTGTGTGACCACTATTTATTAATATTAGACTTATATTAATACTAATATTTAGAAAGGTTCTGTTTTCTACGGTTGTCTGAGACCGAGATGAGCACATGGTTGTAGTGTTATTAAACTGTTTTATTTTGTTTAAATGTGTTGTTTTATGTCCAAACATGCTTTATCCAGACCTAAACATATATTTGCTGTGAGTCAGCAAATTGCCAGTTTGAGTGCTTTTATATTTTTTGGGCTGCCAGAGATTAACCACGAATCGCCATGTGAAAATAGTAACTGTTGGATAAATAAGATTTATTTAAATGTATTTAAATAATTAAAATAAAAACGCCACATTTTAAATATGCAACCTTTAGAGCTTCTTGAACGTGGATATGTTTGCACAAATGTGAACAATTTACAGCAGCACGTGTTGAAATGTCAGTGAATTATTGCATTGACATCATGTTTTGAAGTCATTTTTAGGATTTGAGATGCAGAAACACAACTCTAAGAAATCTGCGAGTAACACGTTGAATTAAATGTGAATTTTTGGCTGTAAAAGAAAAAAAAAACATTTTACAGTGTATGTTTCCTACATTATTATTAGTCTGAAATGAGCAATTAGTCATGTTAGTCTCATTTTAATCGTCTCCTTTACCCTTGCCTGGAGGGCAACTTACCCAAGTCTCCTTTAATAGTGGCACTACTGATTTTTGCATAACAAATGCATGCAAATGTTCTACATTTTCACCCTTGCTCATGGTGGTTTTACACAAGTTTCACAGATCCCCTCAGATAACTGTAAACTCATCCAAGATTACAGATCTCTCTTCCAAACTGAGACTGTGAATTTTAGTCCAATTTCTTTTCTATAGTGCTTCTCACAGGACATACTGTTCCAAAGCAGCCAAAGCAAAAGAGACCGTTCCTGTGATGGGCTTGGTGTGATATTGAAGAAATCTTTTTGGAGGAACAATGACAGTTTCTCTCCATCTGCCAAAAATTCTGTGGTTTTGTGTGAACAGATACGACTTCACAGTACGACAGTCATTTTGTAAGCAAATTCCTTATTTGGCACAAATAGAGCAGGAATTAAAGTGAGAGAAGCAAACGGAGCACGATAGAAAAGGCTAGTATCAAATGCACACATTTGTACAAAAACAGGTAAAGAGTTAAATCATCTTGTTGTGAACTATTCATCCATGCATTTTCCTTATACTTATTTATTGACCTTGTAATGGTCATAATGCATCTTATCGATTGGACTTCTCCAGTCATTTATTCAGCTTAACCTCTTTTTTACATTAACTTGGATTCAGGTCTGTAGGGTTCAGATGCTGCAGTTCAACGTCTTTTCTCTCTCTTTTTATGTTCATGCCACCGTTAAACTTCCCCGTCCCATTCCTTCAGCCCACTGACTCTCAGCTCTGCCTCAAATGCAGGCTACAACAGCCAAGTTCATTAAAAATGGCTAACAGTGATGGAAAAGAACCGGCACTCAATCACAAGCCCTCACTTTTTCTTTTCCAGTCCTTTTTTTTTTTAACCCTCTAAATACATCATAATCATTTCCCCTTTACTGTACCTCCGTCATTCAAAGCCACACTTGGCATTTGCAATAGGATACCCTTGTTTTAAATCGCAGACAAATGTCTCTTTCCATTTTTCTCTAGGGTCTTTAAAAAAGGGCTTATGTTACAGTTGTCGAGCAGATATTTTAAACGTAGAGAGCCCAAAGCCATTCTACAAAACAGTTCAGGTTATCTTTTCCCAAACTCTGTGCATATCTTTCTCAGTTCAGTGAAAAGAGGAAGTTTAATTTATAAAAAAAATAAATAAATATATAAATGCATAAATAAATAAAATGCAATGGTCAAAAAAGTTTATAATAATTATAATAATAATAATAATATTATTATTATTATTATTATTTATTATTATTATTATTAATTAATTATTATTTAGAATATAAATATAAAATTGTGCTTTTATTCATTATTATCTTGTCCCTGGTGTATGTTTGTTTGTTTCTCATTTTTTAATTTGCACTTTCTTTTTCCATCCATTATCCAAAACACTTTCCGATATTGGGTCTTGGGATCCTGAAGTCTACTAAGTTGGCTTTTTTCCCCCCAGATTAATGATAGCTCTTAGTTCAACAGTACTTGGCCATATAACAGTTTATTTCAAGGTCGATCTTGATTCACTGCATTCATTTATTAATTTAATATTTTTTAAGAGACTGTGCTGTTATATTATATTATAATATTGTTTATCAATTTTTTAATTTTTTTTTATGTTTATAGTGTTATATATAATTATGTTTTAGGTTTTTAGTGCTCCAACTTGATCTGAAAAAACATTAAGTAAAATATAAATAAAAATATAAGTGTGAAATGCACACACACTTACTTTGTGTGTTATGTGTGTGTGTATATATATATATATATATATATATATATATATATATATATATATATACATGTATATTTTTCTTTCCCCACAAGTAATGAAAATGCCTTTTGTGTTTTTATTAACATTTAATAATCCTTGTTTTACAAAGTTAAAGGAATAGTTCACCCAAAAATGAAAATGGCCCATATTTTACTCACCCCCAAGTCATTATAGGTACATATATGTACTATTCCTTAAACGTTTCCCCACTCATTCAGTTATATTTAAACCAGCATCCAGTCACTTTGCATAACCTCCATAGAATTTGAATTAGAAATGAGCGAAAACTTTAAAAAAAAATGTCAGTGATTAAACTCTGTTCCATTTATACAGCGGTGAATGGATGAGATAACCAACTTGCAGCACTGCTGAGCTCTTGTAAGCAAACCTTTCATAAGTGTTGAAGGACTTTTTAGATTTAAATCCTTTCTCTGGCTGCTGAAAGAGGGCTCCCGGCCGCAGCTGCGTCTTCATTCTGCGTCGGAGGGGTTAAGCTCGAAAGTCTGACAGCTTTCTGGAAAGACATGTTGATATATCTTTGTGGTTGAGGGGTAATTTCACGGGATAGAAATTAGAGAGAACGGCAGTTGCACATGCACACACAGTGAGGTATTGGCATTTTTTGTTGCCAATGTCTGTAACGGAGAGCAAGCGTAGCCACGGGGGGAAGAGGAGAGATTCCAGATGTGAGGGGTTTTCAGAAAATAGAAGGTCTGGAATGGAGATGGAAAGCTGGAGAATGAAAAGATGATGTTTGGGAGGATTCAAGTACAGGCAAATCTGCTGCGCTCTCATTGTGTGCGTGATCGGACTTAATTGCTCTCTGAGCTTTAGTAAGGAAATGAGCAAATGACTTTAGGAGATAAACATGTGGGTTCACCTTTAGCACAGCATGATTCCTTTTTGCTTCCAGCTTGGCATCCTCATTTATATGCCACCGATTTAGGACCGTGCTACTGGATGCTAAACACCTACATAACTAAATCTCCATCAATACTTGTCATATCTTGCCAATCGCTGTCCTAATCTGCGTTGCAGCGTTCTGCTTTCATGCGTACGCCAGCAGTCTCAGATTGCAGATTCGAGGCAAGTTCTAGCGTGAAATAAACATGATTGAACATCAGAGGGTATGTTGAAAGACACTTACTGAAATGTATCATGTCTCATAATTGTTCAATCAGTTGAAAGATGCCAGCAAAGCAGCCTGGGAATCGTTGCATTTACCTCAGGAAAGACAACCGGTGCTCACAGTTCATTAGTTAGCTATAAAACCAAACACTAGAGGGCACTTATTAACCGTTAACCGTTAAATAAGACTTTTCCCTCAATACATTTTCATTTGCTGCTTATTAGTAGTTAGTGCGGTAGTTGTTAAGTTTGGGTATTGGGTAGGATTAATGAAGTTGAAAAAGGCATTAATATGTGCTTAATTACTGCTAATGAATGACTAATATTCTAGTAAAATACATGCTAATATGCGACTAATAGGAGTAGCTGTAAACAAAGTTAAAGAAAAATTGTGTTACTTTGTAATTTAATTTAATTTAATTTAATTTTTAATTAAATTTTTAATTAAATTTTTAATTAAATTTTTAATTTAATTTAATTTAATTTATAATTTAATTTAATTTAATTTAATTTTTAATTTAATTTAATTTTTAATTTAATTTTTAATTTAATTTTTAATTTAATTTTTAATTTAATTTTAAATTTTTAAATTTAATTTTAAATTTTTTAATTTAATTTAATTTAATTTTTAATTTCATTTAATTTTATGAAATGAATTAATGATAAATGTATACTTTAAATGTTTTATAATTTGTTTTAGAACAGTTTATAATCCAACAGGTCTGTCCAGCAGTTTTAGTCGTGCTTCTGTTTCTCTTTATTGTCTTGCGACCAGTGATGGGAATAATGGCATGTTAAATGAACGCCTTTGTTTTTTCCAGTAACAAGTAATCAAATGAATTACTGTTTCCCCCGTTACAATGCCCTTACTGTTAATGACAATAACATGGGGCGTTATTTTTTGTTGAATTTTCATGTCAAAGTATTGCGCTCACCTATTGTCATCTCTGTTTTGATTTCAGTGGATCAATTTGATCGTGATTTAATATTCATGAACCCAGCAGCTCATTAATCCTAGTGCGGGTTATATTGTCATTCATATTGGAATTTGTAACATCAACATTTCGTTTAGCACAATTATTTTTCATTTCCCCCGCTTTTTTATAGAAATGCTAAATCAATGCTAAATTAGCATAATATCATATAATAATGCAATAAGAAATACTGTGGTGATTCTATTCCCGAGGTGCCCATAGAGAGTTGATAATATACAATAATATGTTGAATTTGATTTCTCACGTGGTTTTACAGAAACATTAAAATAGTGTAGATTAGTGTACAATGTTTTATAATAATGATTTATTCTATTTAGTGTCCTTTTCATTAATGTAACATATTTATATTGGAAACATCCCAATTCTTTGACACATTTGAATAGTTAGTTAGTTTCCCTGGTAATTAGTTACTTTTCCAGTGATGTAACTCAAGTTACTAACTCAGTTACTATTTGTGAGCAATAACTAGTAACTGTAACTAATAATTGAAGCCAGCTTTAAAAATACAAGCCAAAACAAGTGGCTGAATATGTTTTGCCATTTATGTATAATAAATGTTTAAAAAAAATCGTATCTCAATCATGGTTTGCTCCATTTCAACGATATTAAGGTTAACAGTGTTTTCGACTTTGAAACAGAAATGGCAAGTCTTTAAAGCGTACATGATGAGCGTCTTGCTCCATTTAGTGACTAAACATGGCATATATAACTTGATCTCCCACAAGAGAAGGGCTGTAATTATTCCAGCTTGCCAAAAAGCAGCACAGAACCATGTGGTGCTGAGCGCCAACTCACTTTTCGCTCGGCCACTCTCTTCAATGCTCTCCAGAGCTGCTCACGATATGAGACGGACAAATAGATGCAAATGATCTGAAGTCAAGCCAAGTCTTTCCCATGCAGCATACATGATGAAGCACATGCTTGAAAGAAGGGAGGTGGGCTGGAGTAGTTATTAATAGACGACTTCTGCTTCCTTGAGGGTTGACATTTCCTAACACTAGTTTGTGGTGAGAAGTAAATTTGGTTGGAACAAGCTGGGTGAGCTCTTATCGAGTGTAATGTGTTAATCGTGTCAAGGGTCATCTTTATTTGCCCGTGTGATTTTGGGAACGTGCGATCAGTCATCAGAAGCGTATCATCATCATGTGCTGTTAAGTGAGTTTTTCTTGAACTTCAGAACTTCAGAGAACACATGTATTTCAATATAAATTTTAATATATGGTCCCACTTTTTATTAGGTGGCCTTAGCTACTATGTACGTACATTTAAGTAATGCATTTATGGTGTACATGTTTTTACGTTGTACTTTTAAATCTGTAATTCATTTATGTAGAAAACTTGTGGCAGCTGACTTTGTTTCTGTGTGTTTTGTAGGTGTTTTAGGCGCTGCTGAATGCTCGTGTGGAAGAAATCACTTCACGTGTGCGGTCAGTGCGTTCGGCGAGTGCACGTGTATCCCGGCGCAGTGGCAGTGTGATGGTGACAACGACTGCGGAGATCACAGCGATGAAGATGGCTGCAGTGAGTCTCGGACACTGCTTCATGAGAATGCACAAACTATTGATTCCTTCTATGACCGATTGCTTGTTCAGTCCTCTGCTTAAATCTAGTTATTTTGAATGGTGGTGGTGTATATAGAGTATGCTGAAGTATGCTTTGTTCAGTTTTGTAGTATTGAGCACACTTCAAATGCGTTTTCCTTTGTCAAAGGGGTTCGCAAAATGCTTTGCAATTGAAGCGTTCGGAAATCTCTCTCTCTCGAGTGCTGTAGGGTCTGTTGTGCTTTCACACTCAATAAAATAGTAACGTAATCTTTTTTGGGAGAGCAAAAAGAGCGCTGGATGAAGTGAGAATTTATCTACAATCAATTGAAATTGATTGCACATCACAAAGTGCATTTACATGCACTTTAAAAGTCGATTTTAGTCAGACTAAAACCATCATTTGTCTTTGTAAAATGTCACGTAAATGCTTTAGCCTGACTGAAAATGTAATTTTTTTGTAAAAAAAAAAATTTTAGTGGACCGGTCGGACTAACAGACCTAAATAATTCAATTGCAGTGCAGCTTCTGGCATGTGTAGATACAGTTCTTGTGAAAAAAAAATACATTTTGTGTACTGTAGAGAAAAGTCATTAAATACATAAAAGGACGCAAATAAGTAAAATTAAGCAAAGTAAAGTTTTGGATGCTTTTTAATTACAATTAAATGAACATGTAGTATAGTATGAATATATAATTTATTACTAAATGCAGTTAGCTGATTTTTTTTGACAAACTTAAGCAAGACTTAAGTACATATTCTATTGTATTTTAATATGCTTAAAAGTACTGATGAGCATTTATAGTAAAACAGAAAATACTTAATTATAACATTTCTATTGAAACTTTTGTAATTTATTAAAATAATAATTGCACATTTGTAATGAAGTTGCAATTGAGTACTTTTTTTAAAATACACTGATTAAAGTAAAACCCCTTTTAAAAGTGTGCTTAAGTGACTTAAGGAGAGACCCTTTCATGTTTGCTAACACTCTCAAGCTGTTTATTTCAGTACATGTAATTTTAAAAATATATGTATTTTTAAAAATATACTTTTTTTACATTTGAAGTACGCTACAAGTGCACCTTCAGTACAAGTAAGCGCTCTCATTTTTTTCACAACATATTGTTCACCTGCATTCACAGTGTGGTAAAAAAGAGCTCAGGAATTTCCTGGCTGTGTATCAGGAGATTCAGGATGCCCCTGTCTACAGCGGCACAATAGAAAGCATCTTTTTTTGCCTCCCAAACGGCACCTGACGGGACTGTATGAGCCTGCGGAGGGTGCTGGGCTCGGCTGAGCGTATCCACCTCTACAGGGCCATACAGAAGACACTTTTCTCCAGGAGGTGCAGAACAAGCACCAGGAAGATCTCTAACAATGTCTTGTTCTCAATGCTGTGGTCAGTCTGCTATAGCCTGAAAGCACAGAAAGACTCAGGAGGGGATTCTTCCGCTGAGCTCTCGTAGTTTTCTAATGAGGGGCAACGCTGGAAAACTCACTACACACACACACACACAGACATGCACAATGTAACACTTCAGTATAAGCATATGCAGTACCTACAGCGACAGACAGCGTTAAATGCACACTGTATATACTTCAATCGGTTCACATGGATTACATTTACAAGATTGTTTATGAACGTATTGAAGTTTTATTTACGTAAATGGAGGGATAAAAATCTCTTGCATTTTTGATCCTTTTTGTGCTATTAATCATTTATGTCATCAATGGTATGTCATCCTTCATCACTTTTAGTGGTGCATAGACATGTCTGTTTGTCACAAGGCATGAAGTGCATTGTCACACAGTCATGACGACAACAACAGTGCATCAAAAAACTGTTGGTTTTTCAGTACTTTTGTGATTCACATGAAGCCACAATGGACTTTTCCTGCAGGGCAGAGCCTTAAGGAGCCAGCACAATGGTCATAATGGTGATGCACTGGATACTGTACTGTGGAGTGTCAGAGACTGAAGTAGGACGCAAAACAGGAAAGAACGCTTTTACACTTAAAAAACAACAACAAGATGTTATTGCACATGTTACAGCAGATCAAAAATCTGAGTTCATACTGTAAAACTAACATGAACTGAATGATTTAACGAATGTAAAAAAAAAACAAGTCAAGAACGAGAAACAGCAAACGTAATGTGCTGAGAGAACCAGTCAGTAGTCGGTGTTACCATCTCTGACACGGATCACAGCCTCACATCGCCTACGCATGCTTGAGATGAGGTTTTGGATATTCTGTTGAAGGATGGCTTGCCAAGGGACCTGGCGTGCTTGCACTCTTGACTGTAGCTGCTCCCAAATGTGTTCATTGGGGTTCAGGTCGGGTGAACCGGGGCTGGCCACTCCATTCTTGAGATGCCATCCTCCTCCTGCAAGAATTCCAGCACCAGTCTTGCTCGATCTGGGCTGGTGTTGTCATCCATTAGCACGAAATCTGGCCACATTGCACCAGCATACGGCCGCACAACTGGTCTCAGGATTTCATCGCTACACCTTTGGCCTGTCAGGCTGCCATTTTCAATGATGACAAGCTCTGTCCTTGCACCCATGGAGATGCCTCGCCATACCATGACTGACGATCCACCAATATGGTCATGCTGTACAACATTTTGTGGCAAATTACTCTCCCCAGGATGACGCCACACCCTCCTACACCTGTCTAGGAAGTTCACGCAGAACCGGGAATCATCTGTAAAAAAAAAAGCACTGTACCCCACTGATTCAGTTTCCACCTGCGGTGTTCTCTGGCCCACTGCAGATGTGCTCTGGAAAGAGGCACCCTCACAGCTGGTCTTCTGGCTCTCAAGCCAACTTCATGAAGTCGTCTACTCACAGTCTAAGTGGACACTCGCACCCCTGTTGCATCCTGAAGGTCATTTAGCAAGCTGACTGCAGGCTTAAAACGATTTCTGCGGGTCGATCTTGATTTGGTGTTGTGACCCATTGTCTGCCTCCACCATGCTTCCAGGCTCTGGAAATGACACTTTGGGATGTCCCCATCTGCAACTTCACGCTGAGTTATGCCTCCTTACAGCATCCCGAGGGCCCGGTTAAGGTCAGAAACCTGCAATCTTACTAAATGTGGAATTTGACCTCAAGTCAAGCATTCAGAGCCTTAAACGATGAGCAGTTTCCAGTTACGAACACTTGTGACGGGTCAATTGCTACCTAATGACAAACAATCATGTCTGGAGACCGTTAAAAGCCATAAAGGAGGAGATTTCATTAATGACAACATTGACTAATAACAGACTTATATGTTATTCATAAATTGTGAAAGAAATACATTTGGGTTTTAGGACAACTTTGATGAAAGTTTTTGATTCACTAGTATATATAAATGCACACACATGCAGTGTATATGTATGTATATATTAGTGGTGGGCCGTTATGGGCGTTAACGTGCGGTAGATCCCTGCGCGGGACTGTTTTCTTCATCACGCTCCTGCCCGCGCCCGCCAAATTTCTGACCATTGCCCGCTCCCGCAGTGTGTGTGTTACACTCCCACCCGCACCCGCAAAACTCTGAGAATTTATTCCCGCACGATAATAGAGATGCATTGTTTGTGTGTCTTGTCCCGTCTCGCAGGGAAAAAAACGTATTGTATTGCTATTATATAAGAGAGTCATGTTTGTTTCTTTCAGATGTCACAGGTATTCTGTTTGAA
>JAUCMU010000125.1:31574714-31589188 GCA_032275025.1 Enteromius treurensis
AAAGAACGAACCTGCAAATGTCTCAACTGACCAATCAGAATCAAGCATTCCAGAGAGCCGTGTAATAAATATAAATATATATATATATAATATTAATAAAGTTATTATTGCAAATTGCAAACTACTGTTTTAATTTAAATGCAATAGAAGTAATTAACCAAATTTCATATAAAAAAGTCCTACTGGGTCTTAAAAAGCACTTAAATACAATTTATTGCATTGAATATAAACTTAAACTGTAACACATTTTCCTTTAATTGCTTTAAGCATGCAATCAAGTTAAAACCTTACATTCATCTGCAAGTATATTCTAGCTGCCTAACATTAATGCCAAATATTTTTTTTACTAGTAAGTTTATCTAAAAACAAAAATATATGTGACATTTATTTTCATTCACTCAACATTGTATGAGATGTTGGAAGTCTGTCAGAAATTAGATCAAATTTGATGGAGAAGAAGAGATTGACGAGGCGTACAAAACATGTTTATTCATGTGGCATAAAAACATGCATTGAATAGTCCTTGAACTTCAACTTATTATATCCTATTGAACTTATTTTATTGAATTTTAGCCAAAATGTGCTGTACAATAAATACACTATGATATGTTTTTATATTATTATTATTAATATTAACCAGATTTCTTTATTCTAACCGTTAAAGTTGAAGTTATTTGTCTTATGTTTAACTGGTCAATTGGTTTCCCTTTCCTCAGTTTTGCCCACCTGCTCACCGTTAGACTTTCACTGTGATAATGGAAAATGCATCCGGCGCTCGTGGTTATGTGATGGAGACAACGACTGTGAGGACGACTCCGATGAACAAGACTGTCGTGAGTACATTTAGTATTTGTGTTATAGCTTAAAGACAAAAAAACATCAGGAGAACACAGGAAAAATTTAACTTCAGGTTTCATTTAGTCACAAAAAGAGAAGATTTGAAAATGCTTGTTCTTGTCCATACAAGTGCAGCTGATAGTGAGCAAGCTACTGAAGGTAGCCTATCAAAAGTGATTTCTAAGACTCATGCTGTATATACTAGTGCTGTCAAAGCATACGAGAAGGTTTGATGAGACACAAAGCAAAGTGTCATATATTATTTAGTGAGAATCTTGACCTCGGGAGTTGCTCTCCTGTGTGCATTCATGAGTACATGTCGGCCGCAGCAGCTCTATCATAAAATAATTATAACATCATTATTTTATGACACCTTTTGCATTTGTCACTATTGAGTGCACCTCTGACGAGAGCAAGCAGGACATGCATCTCAAATCCAGGCTGTTGTACAGTTGTTAGTAACGTAAAGAGAAAAGCAATTGAAATTTTGTCATCATTTACTCACCATTACACAAATGAAGAGAGAGTGACCAAACAGTTGCTGCTTGTTTTGGACTCCCGTCGTATTTTGTCCATACTATGGAAGTGAATGGCTGCAGGCAACTGTTTGGTTAACTGCATTCTTTCGTGCTCAACAGAAGAAAAAAAAAAGAGTTTTTGGTCCGTAAATGATGACGGAACAAATGCGTGGTTTTCGTTGACCTTAAATGTCTCTCTTCTGTCTGTTCTAAAAGTGCATTACAGTATCTGAATCAAAAATAAAAGTTTATAGAACAGTTTCCCTGAATGACAAAATTGGCATCGCTTTGGCACTGGTCATAGGTGGAATAAGACCACAGATTTGCTGCTAGTCTGCTAAATTAAAAACAAACAATTTTGTACCTAATGTTCTTCAATTGTGCTGAAGTAGTGCAGAAGGCCAATTAAAGACATGCTTAGTATATTTGATTGTGCTAAAGTGGAACTATTGCAAGTATACTTTAGTTACACTTTCAACTATTACACAATCAAACCTCATTAAAAGTGACATAAACACACGTTTTAAGGTTATTAATAAGAAATATGCATTGTGCACAAGTAATACTCCAAAATAAAGTTTACATTTTTAAGTCCGTAGTAAATATTTGAACTATACTTAGTGTGAAATAAATATATTTTGAATATCTTACTTTTTTACTAGGGTTATAAAAACATATAGAGTTAAATATTCAATAGGCTTCAAATAAATGAAGCGGCTCCTGCCAGCTGAGTGAGTAAAATGAGCTCCAGAGATGCTTGAGTCACATACACATCTAAATGTGTTCACCAGGGTCACGCCTGCCAATGATGGGCAAACTGGGAGAGTTTGCTGACCATAATTATTTGTTACTGGCCATAAAAGCTCATTTTGCATTTGTAATTAATATGTACTGTAAATATATTTGAATGTGTCCCAGTCAGCAATTGCTGAGTTGCACATTTTCTAGGTTATGAACTGCTGTGCTCGTTTCACGTCTAATTCGGTGTTCCCGGTCACAAAACATTGCTGGTGAATCTCTCATTATGCTGTCGTATTATCAACCTATTCTCTTCCAGTTAGCATAGGTTTTGTATTTGTTTTTGTTGGTTATTGTTTAGGGCTCATTGATTTGATTTTACTTTTTTGAGTGGAAAAAATAAATAAAATAATTTAATTATTAGTGGGATTTTTTTGGCCATGTGGTGCATAAACTCAGATTACCGAGGCTTTTCCAAAAAGAAAACAAGCTGTTAAAAAAAAGATTAATATTAAAGATTAATATCCCTAGTAAAAAAAGCAATATATTAAAATACATTTATTTAATACCAAGTCTTTTGACACATTTACCGACGGATTAAACTTCATTTGGCGTGTTTGCACAGTGCACGTTTCTTAATATTAAACCTAAAATGTGTTTTAATGTCACTTTTGATGCAAAATGTAGAACATCAGGCTTGTGTAGATGAAAAAGCATGTATTTCAAATGCATTTAAGCAGATTTATTTTTTTACTAGGGATAGCATAAGGACAGAGGGGGAGTTAATTTTTTGGGAAGTGGTTATATCCTGTGTGAGCACACTCAGTAAGTCTTAGTCCAGTGCAATGACTAGCATTTTCAGAAAAGAAATGAATCTTTTCTGTGTCAGAATGACCCGAAAACAACACAGGGGTTGAATATGAAAAATCAAACCCGTTTTAGCTCCACTTACTAAAGGGACATCACATGGGCCTTGCTGTTAACGTCTTGTGTAAGTTGTGTATTTTTGATTTGATTCATTGCAGTCCTTACCATCATCACATGTTGTAGAGGTGCAGCGTGTCTGTCTGTGAGGCAGAAAACAGAAGCAACAATAGTCTTTGCGTCTGACCCATATTTCTCTGCGCCGTACTCTTGAGGCTCATCTCTTGGTGGGGGGTCTGTCTGCCATAAGCTTTCCATGAATTTTTCATTCCTTTCCACCATCTCTCTCCTTCAGATTCTGCCTGTTCTTTTGGTTTATATTATCAACAGCGTATTGGGATAATTTACACTTCCTCTATGAATTAGTGGCGTGCAATAAAATTAGCCCCACGACTGCTGCCTCTGCTGTGTGTTTTGGTTAGTTTTTTAGCATTTTTGTTCAAGTGATATATTTTTATTTAACCGTATGCATTACTACAAAAGTACCATCAAAACAGAGGGATCATAAATAGCATTTTATTCAGGGGGGTTTTCCAGCGTGCTTTGCAGTTTAAAAGATGTTTTGTGCATATGGCAGGTAAAAGAGCGGCGGTGCAGAAATACACCGCTGTGTGTGTGTGTGTGTGTGTCTGGAACGGTGGGGGGTGTAAATACAAGCAGCATCACATTTAACACTGCTGTTCTGGAGTCCCACACCGGTGTCAATAAAATGCTTTGAGCGCTGCAGTGTGTTTCTAGAGATCTATAGATAATATGTAATGAATAGTTTACCCAAAAATGAGAAATGGCTGGAAATGTACTCGCCTTTAGACCATATAAGATGTAGATGAGTTTGTCCCAACAGCTGATTTAAAAACATCACAATAATCATTCCAGTTCTTCAATTAGCATTTTGAGGATCCAAAATATATGTTTAACATCTATCAAACAAACGCTTGTTATCTACGACTTTTCGCTCAATAAATTCCTTATTCGCTGCTTATTAATAGTTAGTAAGGTGGTTAAGCTTAGCTATTGGGTAGGATTAGGGATGCAGAATAAGGTCATGTTGAATCCACAGGTATGTTTAATAATAACAGCTGTTTAGAGCTGTTTTGGCTTGTAATCTGTGCTTAATTTATGCATGTTCCTCTCCAGATTCAGAGATGACTTTTTCACTGTAGAAACAATGGATACATAGACTCCTATTTTTGTCGGAAACAGCAGATTGAAGTTATAAATGTCTTAATGATGGATTCATTTCTTAACTTGAACAAGACGTTATGCTCTGGAGTGGTGTTGATTACTTGTGGGTTGTTGTAATGTTGAAGATGGTCATCTACATCTTGGATGAAAACTATTTAACTCATTAATGACATCTTGTTTTTTTATTTATTTTTTTAGCTCCACGAGAATGTGAGGAGGATGAGTTTCACTGTCAGAATGGATACTGTATCCGGAGCCTGTGGTACTGTGATGGAGACAATGACTGTGGAGATAACAGTGACGAGCAGTGCGGTGAGATCATTTATACACATACATACGCGCATATATATATATATATATAAGTAAATCATTATAAAGTACTTGATTATTCAGTATTATATTTAATATTTAGATATTTTAAATGTATTAACTTGGGTTTTGTTTTACCAGAAATGTTTTTCAGTACATGCAGCAGTACTTTTGCCATATTACTAAGACAGCAGAAGGTTGTATGTGTGTCCAGATAAGAGGAAGTGCTCTGATAAGGAGTTCCGCTGCTCTGATGGAAGCTGCATCGCAGAACACTGGTACTGTGATGGAGACACTGACTGCAAAGATGGAACCGATGAAGAGAATTGCCGTAAGTTGATTTGGAATTTGAGTGCACCTATTTGCCAGATGAACATCCCTGCTTCTACCCATGCATCCGTCATGCAGTATGTTCCGTGTATCCATGTTTCAATCTGTCCATTTAGGCATGCATTTTCCATCCATCCATCCATCCACCCACACATATCATGTCATTCCATCCATCCATCTTTGCATTCATAGATCATTTATCCATATTTCCTTCTATCATCCAAGCATTTATCATCCATGTTATGCATCCATGTTTCAATCATTTTGCATCCCTCCACGCATCCACATCTCCATCTGCATCTCCATCTATCGATCCACGTCTCCATCCATCCATCCTTGCGTTCATGCATCCCTCCATGCATCAAATTCTCCATCTGCATCTCCATCTATCGATCCACGTCTCCATCCATCCATCCTTTGGTTCATGCATCCCTCCATGCATCAAAATCTCCATCTGCATCTCCATCTATCGATCCATGTCTCCATCCATCCATCCTTGCGTTCATGCATCCCTCCATGCATCCACATCTCCATCCATCCATTCTTGCGTTCATGCATCCACATCTCCATCTGCATCTCCATCTATCGATCCACGTCTCCATCCATCCATCCATCCCACACCTGTGAACAAATTATACAGAACAAAAAATACATGTTGGGAACATGAAATATGTGCTGAAGGTTCAGAATATTCACTACAATTTTGTAGATGGCAGATTTCTGCCAAAATATATTCAGGCAAGGATGCAAAACGTTTTTAGAGAACCATAGACTGCTGCGTTGCAGTGGAAAAAAACAGAGTTCAGTAAAGAATCTCTTAATCTCAAGAAACGTGCAACCATTGAACAACATCTGAATAGACGGGCACTATTCTGTGAGGTTATGGGCGATTTCTCCACTTTGTTCATATGCTTGGATCCCAGTTCTTTGCTGCTGTATTTATCTGTTAAATTTGTTTTTGTTTGTTTTATTTATTTCAAAAAGCTGTTGAGAGGGATTTGTTGGACCGTTTACGGGTGCATGTGTGTGGGAGTGTAAATCACGTAACATCATTTTTCTCTCTCCAGCATCCGACGTGATGACAGCCACATGCAGTGTGGAGGAGTTTCAGTGTGCATATGGCCGCTGCATTCTGGACATCTACCACTGCGATGGAGATGACGACTGCGGGGACTGGTCTGATGAGTCGGACTGCTGTAAGGAACATTCGCTCTGTCTCACTGCCTTCTCATTTTTGTTTTTTGGTTTGGAAAAGCCTCTTTTCTTTCTCCGCTAACAATCATTAGAATGATTATTACCTTTCCTTATAAAGAAAAGCACACTTTAGTGTTCTTATAATAGAAATAATATTCTTTTTGTGATTAAATAAAAATGTATTATGGTTTAAGTTTAGTTTTTTGAGCCACTTAAGTAGGTTTTAAGTACATCTTTATGTAATTTCGTTATTCTGTTAAGTGTACTAATGAATGTATTGACAAGCACTTCTAATATACTGAACTATACTTTAATGTTGTTTTTGTTAAAATTTCAATAATGAAATATATTATTTTTAAGGCCTGGCTTCTCAGAAAGAGCTTAGACTAAGCAAGGATTAGTCCGTAATTACATTTTTTGCTGCTATTAAGGGTGGATACGGGTAAGGTTAGGGACCGGTTTGGTGGTGTGGGTGGGTTAAAGTGTAAGGGATGGGTCAACGGTGTAATTCTAAAAGTAATTACAGAAATTACACAATGTGCTCTGTACCAAATTATTAATTTAAATTGAAGTACGTAGTATTTAAGGCCACCTAATATAAAGTGGGAACCAAGGCTTTTTTAATTTTTTTTTATTTTAAAACACGCATACATTTAGTCTAAGACTTTGCTTAAGCCTCGTCTGTGAAACCGTGGGTAAATGTAATATCAAACAAAACGTTAAAATTCTGATTAGGTAATTCACATGTGCTTTACTATGTTATCAAAGCAAGCATGACGATATTATTAAAACAATGACTTTAAAGTAAAACATTTGAATGATTACAAAGTGCCCTTTTTAAGTGCGTTTAAGTGTTTAAGGAATGTCTTTCGTTAAGTACACTTAAAAAGTGGCCTTTTATTTAATTAATATTATCTGCAATTACGGTTTCTTTTTTTTTAAATATACATTTAATATTTGATGTACACTACAATTGCACATTTAATACAATCAAGTGCACTTATTTTACTCTAGCTGTTACATTTAAAATATTTTAGCATAAAAAGGTTCTCTTTACAGCAAATCTATGTGATTTTATTTCTATTTCTTTAAGTACTGTAAAGTTTTTTTTTGACATAATTTTACCAGTTGTGTGTTGTTCAGTATTCCATACAAAGTTAAAATATATACATATACAAATGCTTAAGTCCTGCTTTAATGATTCAAAAAGCAGTTAATCTAACTGTCTTTATTGTAGATTTAAACTATAATTCATTTCCATTTAATTGAAATTAACATGCAATTTAGTGTCTGAAAACGTTTCATTCGGTTCACACTTAAGTGCATTCTAATACAATCTATTTGCTCTGTTTAAAGGTATGCTAAAATGCACTGCTTTTCACATGGGCTATTGAAGATGATTTTCTAACACAGATGAGGTTTATGAGGGTGTGTGTATGTCTGATTTGGTGTGTGTTTGTGTGTGAACGCAGCCTCCCACCAGCCCTGCCGTTCTGCAGAGTTCATGTGCAGCAGTGGCATGTGTATAAATGCTGGCTGGAGGTGTGACGGAGAATACGACTGCGACGACCAATCCGATGAGAAGAACTGCAGTAAGTAGCTGTTTTAATGTAGTTGTGTGTGTGTGTGTGTGTGCGTGATTGGATTTCACATCTGTCACACGCCTCTTTCTCACCGTCAGGTACGTCGATGTGCATGGCTGATCAGTTCCGCTGTACGTCTGGTCGATGTGTGCGGTTGTCATGGCGCTGCGATGGGGAGGATGACTGCTCTGATAATAGTGATGAAGAAGGCTGTGAAAAGACGGGTAAAGAATAAAAAAGCCAATTTACACTTGATGCAGGTCATCCAAGGTCAAGATGCAGATGAGTAATCAATGCAGCTACATTCTGTGCTTAGGGACAACAAAAGTTACGAAGATTGCAAATGTTGTTAAAATAGGTTAAAATTCACACGCATACTGTAAAGTTATGGTTTCTGAAAAGTTTCATAGTGTGTAGAAAACATTAATGTTTGCTGTGTTAGACAGTTCTTTTCATGTTATTTGTCTTTGTACTATTTTCTTTTTTGCGTTCCCCTTCGTAGAAACTCCTCCATGTGCGCCGGATCAGTTCCTGTGTGGAAATGGCCGCTGTATTGGCCAGCGTAAGGTTTGTAATGACGTCAAGGACTGCGAAGACGGGACCGATGAGCATCCACACCAGGACTGCCGTGAGTCTACGGAATGCACTATGACGTGAAATATCACAGAGGATTAGTAGTGGTTGTTCCTGTGTGATGAACCTTTTCTGTGTGCGTTTATAGGCTCCAAGTCGAGTGAAGAAAACTGTAATGTTAACAATGGAGGCTGCTCACAGAAATGCCAGATGTCTCGAGGTGTGGTGCAGTGCACTTGTCACACCGGCTACACGCTAACACAGGACGGGAAGACATGCAGAGGTGAGGCCCGTAGACAAGGGGAAAAACAAAGGACAATTAATACATGAGAAGACAACAGAAAAGAAAGCAAAGAAACAGGATTGCTATTCATTTTTCTATGGAAAAATGTACATTATCTACAATACTTTGTTATATTTACTTTTTAGTTTGTTTCATGATCAAACATTTAGTTACATGTTATTATCAGTTAAAATCTGAAAATATAATAAAAAGATCTCATGCTTTTTTGGCGCACTTAAGTGCATCCTTACTGCTATTGTATTTTTAAAATACTGCTGAAAGCATTTATGATCAACTACAATATTGAAACTTTAATGTCATGTATCTATATCAATATATTTGTAATGATAACATTGCAGTTTTAATACATTTGAATCTGTAAATTTGAGCGTGTGAGTCAGCGCACTAAAATAAGTGCACAACAAATGTTTTTATTTATACTTTAAGGTGAATTCTAATACTAGAAAGCACACTTTTTAAATGTGTACTTAAGCGAGTAAAGAAACAGTCATGTAAATGTCTCTCTTTGTTACTTAAGTGGCCTTTTATTTTGTAAATATATTTTATTATTTGCATTTTTTTTTTAAATACACTTATAGTTTTGAGTACACTTTAAAACTTAAGCGTACTTATATCTGACTTAACTTTTTAAAGAATCTAACTTGTGAAACTTGTACTGTACTTTATGCACAAGCACCAAAAAATATGACACTGAGAACTGTGAGAGTTATATTTTAGGAATGTTACTGCACAGTATCACTTAAGAGGTTGCTTTTATTAAAACCTTTCAATTTAAAGTGTAGAAATCCAGGGATGTTTCTGACGTTACATTGTTCATCGTAGTTTTATTAGATAATGTTGCAAGTTAGGTTAGAACGGACTGATAAATGTATGTACTCCCTGTAAACGGTTTCTGTGTTTGTGGTCTGAGTGCAGATGTTGATGAGTGTGCAGATGAAGGTTATTGTAGTCAAGGCTGTACCAACATAGAAGGAGGATTTCACTGCTGGTGTGTGCAAGGTTACGAGCTTCGACCCGACAAACGCAGCTGCAAAGCTTTGGGTGAGGCTGGACATCTACTGTGAAAGCAGCAAACGTTGGGGATTTTCCAATCAGGGTGACTAGTTTGATACAAACTGTTTTTTATTCACAGGTCCTGAACCAGTTTTGTTGTTTGCGAATCGGATTGACATCCGTCAGGTTCTGCCGCACCGCTCAGAATACACATTATTGCTGAATAATCTGGAAAACGCCATTGCACTGGACTTTCATCATAGCAGTGAGCTGGTGTTCTGGTCAGACGTGACACTGGACCGTATCATGAGCGCCAGTCTGAACGGTAGTAATGTGGAGGAGGTCGTGTCCACGGGACTTGAGAGTCCAGGTATGTTCCTCTCATCCACTGATTTATGACTTTTGCTTGTTTTCCCAGTTACAGTAGCTGAATGAAAAAGCACGATGAAACAAAAATGGAAAGACATTTATAGTGAACAAGGCACAGACTTGGTGTAAATAAGAGAGTGTAGAAAGCTGCATTAATAATAATAACAGGAGCGCAGACTGGTATTAAACTGTAGCGACGTGAAACAGTCTAAAGTGGTTAGTGGCGATTTCAATGATAGACAGTGGAAGCGTTGCAGGATCATTATGTTGCATGTTTTATTTGTTCAGAGTTTGAACAGAGTTTTCTTGTTTATGCTGCTTAGTTAAAGGCATAGTTCACCCAAAAATGAAAAATCTCTCATTTATTCACACTTAGGTTGTTGAACACCTATAGGAATACATTTTTTTTCCGCTGAAAACAATTGGAGTTGTTCTGAAAAATGTGTTGGCCCAACAGTTGCTAGTTTCTCTTGACCTACTATGGAGGTCAAATCTCTAGCATACTGGATTCAAATAACCTGAGCAAATGATGACAGGATTTTAATTTTTTTTGTGTGAGCTGTGCCTTTAGTAGTTGAGTTTGACAGTGTTGGTTTTGATTTACATATTAAACAGTTATCTAGGAACAGTTCTTGGTTTATTTTTCATGCTTTTGTGGGTTGGATGAAGAAAATGGCATGCAATTTCCCAAAACAGATGAATGAAATTAGGTAAAACAAAGAATATCAAATTTAGGAAAGGACGTGACATGTTGCCAGGTATGGTTTCCCATACTAGGAATTTTGTGCTCTGCGTTTAACCCATCCAAGTGCACGCGCACACACACACACACACACACACACACAGCAGTGAGAAGTGAACACACACACTGCTGCGGCCCCCGGGGAGCAGTTGGGGGAACGGTGCCTTGCGCAAGGGTCTGGTTATTCACTAACCCCACCCACAATCCCCTGCTGGACCTGGGACTCGAAACCGCAAACTTTGGGTTACAAGCCCAACTCCCTATCCATTAGGCCACGACTGCCCTCAATACTATTACATGTGTAGCTGCAATTAATAGCTTGTTTTAAAGCAGCATTAATTGTTTTTTCCCCATATTATAATTCTTAGGTGGTCTGGCCATAGACTGGATTCATAATAAGCTCTACTGGACTGACTCAGGAACGTCTCGTATTGAAGTGGCCAATCTGGACGGCTCACAGCGTAAAGTGCTTTTATGGCAGAGGATGGAGAAACCCCGAGCTATCGCTCTGCACCCCATGGAAGGGTAAATATTCTGACAGTTACCACAATTTGCAAACAATGCTGTTTTTCAGAAGGATATTCAGCACAAGCTTTGCACAATAAATCCTCAATACTGATTTTTGGACTGGGTATGAAGTCTTGTGTCCCAGGAATTACAGTGCATTATTTTTATAGTACCCTTATTACCCTTATTTTAAGGTGTCTTTGTTACAGAGTAATTACATATCTCATTCACTCCATGTATTTACTATATGGTTAGGATTAGGATTTGGCTTGGGGTTACTTGCATGCAATTATGCATAATTTTTTGGTATTTCTAATAGAAAGGGCTTGTAATGTGTGTAACACAAAAAAGTGGCACTGTAATAATTCAGATAATTTGAATAAAAATATGAATAAAAGATCATTCAAGTGACTTAAAGACATACAAGTACATTTTTAAAAAGTGACCTTAGTCATTTTAACCTTAGTTTTACTTTAAAGTACGTTTTAAATAATTGTTTTAAGAATCTTTTGTTGCACTATTTAAAGCATTTGATTATTGTTATTTAAGCTGTAGTGTGTCATTCAGTATTACACTTAAAATATTTTAAGTGTACTAAAATGCAACCTCATAATTACAAATGTCTAGTTATAAACATATTTTTGAACACATGACATTTAATCATAAATGTACTAAAGTCCTACTTAAGTGGTTCAGAAAAACACACTTAAATTCAGTTAACTGGATTTAATATAAATTAAAACTATAATAGGTTTTAATTTAATTGCAGTTAGCATGCAGTTAAGTGAACAATAGCGTTCTGTATATTTAGTGATTAACATAAGGACTCGAAAGTGTACCTCTTTTTCAAAACCGACGTCAGACTCTTTTCTCATTTTTATGCCCCTTTATTTTTAAATTCTGTGCATTTATTATTTTAAGCACTGAAACTGTCACTGGAAGCTCTTTGTTTTTTTGCATGGGGAAAATCCCCTCTTGTGACCAGTTGTTGTTGTTGTTCTGTTATAAGCGATGGTAAGCAGAGCTTGAAACCATTCTGGTGACTTCTGGCTAAACTTCCTAACTCAATTTGCTTCTAATCACAAAGGCTGGACAAAAATTTCATCCAGGGATTGTCACAAGGCTTGAGTTGCCACCGACGCTTGAATTCCCTCTCCGACAAGATTTAGCCCGGCTGTGTGTCCACTGATTCTTACTCACAGATGCACGCAGATCGTGCTGTATGTGAGAAATAATAAACCTTGGAAAAAAAGCCCTATCGATTTTACTGATGGATAAAATGCATGGAGTTGTTCTTCAAAAGCACTTATCCTATTAATTCCTGTCAGATATATGAGAAAGACGTGTCATAGTTTGCTTGTTGTATCCTGATCGCATGACGTTCTAAAACAGGATTTCTAATTACTTCTGCTCTCTCTTTAGGAAGATTTACTGGACCGACTGGGGGAATATGCCGTGCATTGAATATGCCAACATGGACGGCTCTAATCGCAAAATAATTGCGGATACGCACCTCTTCTGGCCCAATGGACTTACCATTGACTACGCCGGTCACCGTATGTACTGGGTGGATGCCAAACACCACGTCATTGAAAGAGCTGACCTGGATGGGAAGAACAGAAAAGCTGTCATCAGCCAAGGTAAAAAAAATACATACGTTTTCAATGTAAATATATTGTCAAATACATTCATGATTGCTGTGATCAAAGCTACATTTTCAGTAGCCGCATTTCTTTTACAGATTTGCGCAAAACTTTGATTCGCGGTATTTGAGGAATGCCGATCAAAAAAGTATTGAAACCTTTAATGTAACCTTTTGCCTTTCACAATGTCAAAGTGATGGCAACAGATTTTGGATATATTTATACAAAGGAGGCGTATGCATCTATCTGTACAGAAGCAGCACGGCGAGATACTTGGCTGGAATAAACACAAGCGTCATCCCGAGTGGTTTCAGTGTCGCATCAGAACCGAAAGGCACCGCAGACGTGTGCCGTTTAAACTGTCTAAGCGTTAATGCCAGGGAAAGCCCCTTAAACCCGAGAACAAACACGTATTACTTGAGTTTGGTTTTTCAACAGAGGCACAGATTTGCAAAGCTAGATTAGGTTGGTCAGATTTTTTTTCCTCTAGCGTTCTGTAGTATTTTAGTCGTCTGCTCCTATAGGGATAAATTCAGCTTTCTGTCTGATGTGTGATGGAGTGCAAGCAGCGGTCTCTCTAAATGGCACATTAGAAAGGAAGCTTAAGCCTCGGGGTTCGCAGGAACAAAATACCTCTGCACCTGGGAAAGGTGGGGGAAAATTTAGACCTGAAAACCGAGCTCTTAAAAAAAATCCAGCGCAGATTTGCTTACAGTGGTCAATGACAGATTTACTAGCGAGGGAGGCACCAGCATTATAGAAAATCAGGGTGCACACACACGGAGAAAAGATATGGTGACTGTAAAAACAAGATCAAAGCGAACGATGATTGAGATGACAAGAGAAAGGTACCAGCAAGGAGGGGGACGGCAGATGGCAGCAGAGCTGGGAACAAAAGATTAAAAAAAGAGAAGAAAAAAGGCAAACACGCCTTCTAACTCCAACCTAGCTTTGCTTAGATAAGATCACAGAACCACCCCACGCTGTGTGTGTACACCTGGGGAAGGGTGAAAGGGGCAGAAAAGGCGGGAGATACAGGCAGGGTGGTTGCACGCCTATAGTCTGGCAAAGCGCCAGGTTTAAAGTAAAAGAAAGAATCAAACTCTTCTGAAAGGGTTTTTTCCCACAGCGGTGCTAGCTGAAGAAGCATTTTGGAACCGATAGAACCTTCCAGTAGTCAGGTCTTTAAAGAACCATTTTTGATAATGAGAAAAACAATTAAAAAAACAAAAAATACACAAAAAACTGATTTTAACAGTGCCCTGAATTACTTGCATTGCATTTTTTATTTGATTTGAAAATAATTTGAAAATAACTTTTTCCTTATCAGTTATGTTGTTAGGGGTGTATGTTACATCTAACATTAAATTAATGTTTATTGCATATTTCAGGTTGAGTCTCGCCATGATGCTGTTTAGTGCACCTTTTATATGTGCTTGTATATAAAAATCTGGCAGCTGTGTTTGCCAGAATTTTACTGTAAAAAAAAATATGGTAGCAACGGTTTAGGGTGTACGGTATAAAACCTAAAACATTGCTACCGACGTTTGTACAGTAAAATTCACAGCTGCCAGATGTTTATAGTCAATTTTACAGATAGTTTTTTTTTTCTGTCTATATTAGGGATGCAATGGTACAGTGAGCCCAGGGTTCGGTTTGTATCACGGTTTTCTGGCCACGGTAACGGTTCGGTTTCGATACATCAATATTACTGTACAGTACTGT
>JAUCMU010000125.1:31596434-31629761 GCA_032275025.1 Enteromius treurensis
TAAGCTACATACCTTCTATGTACATATCAGAGAACAATTTAAAATATTCTCTCAATGCATTCTATGGCACCTTTAAGTACACCTTGTAAATAGAACATTGTACTAATGTCAAATGCAAGGTTTTACTTTAAAGTGCCTTTTAAATCATTGTTTTCTTTTGTCATTCTTTAAAGCGCACTTATTTTTATGTGTTGACTGACTGACATACTAAAGCACATGTAAGGTACTTAATTGTAATTTAACTTAAGTGTGTTATTCTGTATCTAAAGTACATACATTTAAAATGTACTGAATTGCAACTTATATTTAAATGCGCAACATAAAAAAATTCTAAAGAAATGGCGTTTTAGGGCTATGCCGGTTATTGCCACCGGCGGTAGTGCACGGGACGTCACATGCTGTAATATTAATACACAAATTTATTTTGCTTCTGCAGTCTTTTCTCTCTCAGTTCACAGGTACAGTGAATTCGACTTTCTGTGCCATATACATAATGCATGTCTTTCGTTGTGACATACATTTTACCAAAGGTTCTTCATGGAACCATTGATGCCAATGCAGGGCCTTTATATTTAAGAGTGTAAATATGTATACTCAGCAGATCAAATGCCCTAAAAGTGTGCAATAAATATGTATAAAATCATTTGAACTTATAGTACATGTTTAAGTTAACAGTTAGAAGCCCTGTTCTTCTGCTTCTTCTGACAACTGAAATTCACACGCATACCCAGCAGATATGAGTTAAAGAGGAATGTGGGTCTCTGTCGTATCGGATGTCTTGGGTTTTCAGACGGAGGATTAAGGCCAGTGGTAACTGATCTTCAATCCGGAGTCTCACTGGTGTATAATGATCCACCGAGACACCCAGAGGCCAGTTATCTGTTACATCTGATTGAACGGCCATTTCTTTCTCTCACCTGTCTCCACTCTTTCTGCTTTCTGTCTAAAGTCCAGACGCCCTGTTCGGTGAATAATGGCGGCTGCAGTCACCTTTGCCTCCTGGCTCCTGCTCCCAAAGCCTCAAGCTGTGCGTGTCCCACTGGTATCAACCTACAGCCGGACGGCAAGACTTGCACTCACGGTAATGCCGATAAGTCCAGGCTACTCTACCCGTCTCGAATATCTAAGAAACCGGCAATAACTTCTCATTCAGTAGCCGTAACTTCACAATTGACTTGAAATTTAATGAAATGGCCGCAGGTGTTCTTCGCTCTTGGGATTTCAGGTGACAGTTCAGTCTGTGGTTTTTGTTGCAAGGGGCAATCTTTGAAATTCGAGGCTCATTTGAGTCGCCTTAGGGGTTTAGGGGTCGCCGTTATGATGATGTGTTAGTGGCGATGATGTCATGGGGGCATTTCTGAAGTTGAGAAAGCATTCAATTTTTTTTTTCCGTATGATTCAGTCTCTTTTTGCAAGCTTAATTACTCAGGGTTGGGAGTCTCTTAGGGGATATTTAGTCTTGGCCACTTAATGCATTTTGATTGTGCGAATAGCTATCTGATGACAAAGGCTATTTACTGTAGCTCCGCCCACCATAATGACAAAAGAAACCATGGGGTTAACTGGGACAGTGGCGTGGAGAGTAAAAGTGCTAGTGTTCGGTAATATGATATAATATGAAATAATGCATAGCATTGTTATCAGGGTATTATAAAATCCTGTGAATAATGCTGTATACCTTATAATGAATTGTTTAGACTTTTAGAATGCATCATTTTCATCAATAGGTTTAAATGTTACAACACTATGATGCGTGTTGCAACATTAAATGGGTATCATTACATTGATACCTGCGCACGCTGTGACGTAAACAGACCTTACATGGAAAAGAAGTGAAGGAGACAACAGTATAAGGCCTAATTAATCAGAATCTTTATTGTCATTATGCAAAAGTACAACAAAATGATTGGACTGCCTATCATTTTGCTGTACTTTTGTACGATGACAATAAAGATTCTGATTCTAACAAATAAATAAAAAGGTTAATTTTTAACGCTGTCATAATGATGAAAGGGAAAAAAAAAAAAAAAATGAATATACGCAGCATTTTATCTCAATTTCAGAATTTTGACTTCTCTCATAATAAGGACTTTATATCTCATAATCTTGACCTAACATGTAAACATTTTGGCAGGTGTTTCAATAAAAAAAAATTCTAATTTCAAAATGATAACATTAACTAAATGATGACATATTAGATAAAGTTGAAATACTAATTATGTCATGTTTAAATGTGAAATAAAGAGTTACAATTGTGACTTTTAAAGTCAAAACTAACATCCTAAGTGGAAGTTATGACACTAACTTATCATTATAGGATTAAAAATAAATACTGATATAGTATTTTTTGCCTCATTTCATAATTTCGACATGGTATGTCAGAACTTTGAATTTTTATGTCATATTTTGGTAGCCTGGCTTCCGCGACTTTAAAGCTCTTAGGAGCTTAGTCTGGCCAAGCTACCTTACATATCTCGTTTCTCATTGGTTCCCACTTTTTGGGGAACGGAAATGCTCTAAAATGGTAGCTTTGCTCGCAAAATGAAATGTAGCTTAATTGTTACAGCGCTCAAACCAAACTGATTTTCACTTAGTGCAGCCTCCGCTTGTCAAATAGTCTCTTCACTGAGTTAGTTTGCGCAGAGAAAGGTTTCAGTGTTTGGGTTTGTATGGAGAGAGGGAACCCAAGCCGGATGAGGAGTGTTTGGAGCTGTGGTTTATGGAGGAGAGTTGGGCGGAAGGAACATTTGAGGTGGTCCAGGTTAAACCCCAAATCTGATGTAGCGTGTGAATCATACATCTGTATATCTGCATATGCTGTCTGAACAACCAGATGTGTTTACACTTGACCAAGTCATGTCTGAAATGCATGTCAGACCATTTCCTAAAGAGGTATTAGTGGTAGGGTGCCTTAGGTAGAAAGCCTGTCTTTTCTTGAGTGGATAGCTGTCCACGGAGTGAAAATGCATGAAGTGTACCAGTATATTGTACTTTTTGGAGCTTGTAAATATACATCACCTTCCATATTTGTTGAGTGAAAAAAAAAGACACACCCATATAATATTGGTTTGGAACCTGTGTTTCCATCAATGCATTTTTCTGTTAATTTTGGGGGTATTACCTTAAAAATGCTGGTAAAGGAAAAAAAGTAAATGGAAACACACTTACTGAATACATTCCTCTACGCACAGCAAAAAATTCAAGTGACTTTGTCTCACTAGATCATGTAATTAGATTAAATGAGCTACTACCCACGCTATGACAATTACCTAATTACCTATGTCTTATTACCATTCAGACCCATCTAACAAGATTGTGCTCCCAAACATCAGGCATTTAAATACAAGATAACATGACAGCATTAGTATTAGTTCTCTTTATCACATGGTATGGACATGGATGATATTATTATTGATGTGGTTTACGATGGATGTAAAATATTTAGTGAAATTGTTTAGGAATGCATGGTATTGGATGGTTGCTGATTTCCGATATGCCGATATTTTTCAACTTATTTGGCCGACAACGATGCCAATATATTTCGAAGTCTCTCGGTAAAACCAAATATTTTTTTAATATTGGTTAATTCTCAAGAATGAAATAAACAATAATTACGTTATTTTCTAATGACAGTACATGGAAAGCATTGAAAATAATTCTAAATCAACTATATGTGAATATTATATATCAGGGGTGTCAAGCTCAGTTCCTGGAGGGCCAGAGCTCTGCAGAGTTTTGTTCCAACCCTGCTCCAAAACACATACTATCCAGTTTTCAGTTAAGCCTGAAGGACTTGATTAGTTGGATCAGGTGTGATTAATAACTGTTGTACTATTTTAAGATTTAGCCTTTGATGATGGTTTGTAGATTGCCGCTAGAAGGCAAAAGAATTGTAAAAAGTTCATAATTCGTAAAAAAAAAAATCTGTATATAATTAATTTGCGATTGTCATGTTTGTGATTTTTCCAAACGAGCCGATGGCGATATTTACATTTGCCGTTATCGGTCCGATAATATTGTGCATCCCTAAAATATTCCTTTAGAAATCCTTCATTACTCTTTCTCACAGCGATGAACAGCTTCCTGATCTTTGCCCGGCGGACGGACATCAGAATGATTTCTTTGGACATCCCATACTTCGCTGATGTGGTTCTGCCGGTCAGTACGTCTATGAAGAACACCATTGCCATCGGAGTGGATGCAGTAGAAGGTGTGAGGAAATTCTCAATGTATGGCCACTTTTACTTCTAATGTTTATTTAGGGAACATCATTGTGGACATCTTACTTCTCCTGCAGGTAAAGTGTACTGGTCAGACAGTACATTAAAGAAAATCAGCAGATCCAATATCAACGGTACAGAATACGAGGACATTATTTCAACTGGTAAGGAATCTACCGTTAACCTCGAAACTGCTTACAGTAAGCTTCTTCCTTTTATCCTTCAATCATTTGAAATGTTTCCTCCACTCTTTGAGGTCTGTTGACCACAGACGGTCTGGCAGTGGATGCAGTGGGCAGAAAAATCTACTGGACGGACACGGGGACGAACCGTATTGAGGTGGCTAATCTCAACGGCTCCATGAGAAAAGTGCTTGTGTGGCAGAACCTGGACAGCCCTCGAGCCATCGCCCTGTTTCATGAGATGGGGTAAAACGTTTGCCCTTTTCACTCTGTCATCGCAAGCTACGATTTACTTGGCTCCTGTATTAGTAGGCTGTGTATCATTCACCATATTCCCATGAGAAAAACATCCATGAACTTTTATTAAAAGAATATACTTAAGTATGAACTGAATGTAATGTTTAATTACACGATAATCCTAATGAAATGATAATGCATTTAAGTTTAAACAAATATTAAATACATTTAGCTGAACAATAGAGTGCTTTTGGCACATTTTATATGTAATAAAAAAATTACTTTTATTGTTTTTTAAATGCCGCTTAATAAACTGACAACCATTTATGGTAAACTAAATGTACTCATGCAAATTTGATCCAAACTTGTGTCATGCATTTTAATTTTTTTTTTTTTCAATTATTATACATTTTTGCAATTTTACTTGTAATTGTAATAAAATACAAATGCACTACAGTTTCAATGTGCTTTTAGTATGTAATTTAATGCATGAAAATAAGTGTACTTTGTTAAAGCATGACAAAATGTACTTTTAAAACTTTGAATGTCCTATTATATAGTGCACTTTTTTTTTTTTAAAGTGTACTTATGTGTGTTTAGAAACAGTCATCTCTTTAAGTCATTTAAGTTCCGTTTTATTTCATTAATATGGCGACGCTTAATTTTAGAGTCTCTTAACTAGTTGTTTATTAACATGCATATAACTAGTATATGTTTTTTTTGAAGTAATTAAGCATGTAATAATGCATTATTCTATCTGGTTTTATGAGTTGAAGTTGGAATTAGTTGATGGAAATGTCATATTTAGAGTGAATGTGTTTCTAAAGTGTTGTCAAACTTTAAAATTACATACAATTGTCTCCCATGCATGTGATGGGTAAAATCTGTCTTTAGATACATGTATTGGACGGACTGGGGTGAGCATGCCAAGCTGGAGCGGTCTAATATGGATGGTTCGGATCGCCTAGTTCTGATAAATAACAATCTGGGCTGGCCTAACGGACTGGCCGTGGACAAAGCTGGAGCACAGCTGCTGTGGGCTGATGCACACACTGAGGTTAGTGTGACCTGAAGGGTGTTTGAGGGCTGGGACACACTACTCACTCGCTGACCAGTATCTGCAGAATGGCTCTGATTTCTGTAGCCAGAGTTGACCGATTTCTTAAAATGGCTTTGTGTATTATTTGCACAGACTCTGATTCCATCCAGTCATTCATGTTTTAATTGCAGTTAATTCCAGAAAAAAAATTGATTTACAGCACTAATTTTAACCCTTTAAAGCCTGACTTCTGAAATAATACTCCAAACATGTGTGTATATATATATATATATTTTTTTTTTTTTTTTAATAAAATGCTTTATTGAAACTTTAGACAAAACATAAATATGTGCATATTCCTATATTGTGTATGTATGAAGATGAAAAGTTAATTTGCGATAACAGATAAATGTTTTTTCATTGTCTGTCCCAATTCATCGAAATCAAACTGCAATTGGGTTATTTTGATTAGGGTAAAAAATAACTTAAAAATACAACAAAACATAATAAAAACATGTCAACGTAATAAATTTCTTTCTCTTTTTTGGTCAATTTGATCCCATTTATCATTTTAGCAAATAAAATCATATTTCATACATCAGGGTTTTATGGCTCATATAGTATTCTGAGAATATGGTGGAAAGACACCTCAATTAAAATATGCAATTTGGTGCAGATGCTGATTATAAAACATGATGACATTCTGATAGCTTGTAATGTAAATCCGTGAGATCGTTATAATAATATTATTGACTGGATGGATGGATAGACAGATGATGGATTGATGGATGGTTGGATAGATAGATAGATAGATAGATGATGGATGGATTGATGGATAATTGGATGGTTGGATGGATAGACTTTTTTTAGGGATGAAAGTCATTACATGGTAACACCTTATTTAGGCTTCTCACTGAGGAATAAGAAAACGTATATAAATGCTTGCTGGTTGAATGAAATAAAATAATCTGGTTTTCCGTTAGCGGATAGAAGCATCAGATCTTAATGGATCAAACAGGAAGACCCTGGTGTCTCCGGTCCAGCACCCGTACGGTCTCACTCTGCTGGGGACACACATGTACTGGACGGACTGGCAGAGCCGCAGCATTCACCGAGCAGACAAAGACACTGGAGAAAACGCCATCACCGTCCGCTCCAACCTACCCGGCCTCATGGACATCCAGGCTGTTGACCGGGCAAGACCTTTGGGTAGGTCATAAAGTTCATATTTTTACTATCATTATTGTTTATTTCATGTTTTCGTTTTGTGTTGTTTATAGCTAAATAGTGCATTGATTGTCCTCATGTTTCAGAAGAACAATAGATTATGTAAAATAACGTTTCTGTTTTTAGACCACAATTTGTTTTTGTAACCAGCGTTGTTAGTGTACGCTTAAACTATTACAAATTGTTCAACTTTAATTAAAACAAAGCTGAAATAACTATTGAATGAAAACTTAAAATCTGAAAATTAGAAATGTTGCTAATGAACTAAAACACGAAATAAATACGTCTCGCAATTGCTGAATAATGATTATACCTTAAACCTTAATACAGTACCTTATATCACAATTCTAGTTTATATCTCACAGTTCTGAGAAAAAAAGTCTTCATTTTAAGGTACGAGCTCATTTTTGTATTGACAATCCTCAACATCCCGTGACAGAAACAAGCTTTCATAACAAATGTAATAGTCTATAAATATTACTAAAACTTCACAGTTTGTTACAAAAGTGTCTTAATGTCAGGTAACCATTAACCACTTAGTCTTCATAAAGTACTTAAATCGTAGGTAATTGGTGAATAATTGTGTGAATTCAAAGGCTTAGCACAGCTTGGCATACAATACTACAAAAGTGATGTAACTTTCTGGCATAATTGTCTTTCCTCTCCCTGCAGGCTTCAATAAATGTGGCAGGAGAAACGGTGGCTGCTCTCACCTGTGTCTGCCTCGGCATAATGTGACGTCTTGTGCGTGTCCCACCGGTATTCTGTTGAAAAGTGATGGGAGATCATGTGACAATTTGCCTGAAACATACCTGCTCTTTTCAAATCGTGTCAGTGTTCGAAGAATCTCTCTAGACACTAATGACCACACAGACGTGTACGTGCCTGTGCCCGAATTGCATAATGTGATTTCTTTGGACTATGACAGCGTGGAAAGGAAACTCTACTATACGGATGTGTCACTGGATGTGATAAGGTATGCGTCTAATGAAATATTACGATTAATTATATTGAATCTATACTTGCGCAGTATACAGTATATTATGAATTAAATTAAAGGCATGACTTAAGTACACTTTTAAAAGTACATTTTAAATGATATGTTTTGAAAATCTTTTTTTGTGCATTGCTTTTAAACTGCATTATTTTTACATTTATTCTGTAATATATGTATAATATATATTTTGTTGTTGTTTTTTATTTAATATTTAATTCTTTTCAGGCGGGTGAACTTAGATGGCAGCAATATGGAAACTGTGATCAGTCAGGGTCTGAAGACGACTGATGGTCTTGCTGTGGACTGGGTGGCCCGTAACATGTACTGGACAGACACCGGCCGTAACACCATTGAAGTGGCTCACTTAGACGGTACATCTCGGAAAGTTCTGGTGAATAACAGTCTGGATGAACCGAGAGCCATCGCTGTATTTCCTAGCAAGGGGTGAGAACAGCACACTTATTCTAGTACATTGCAGCTTCATGTTTTAAAATCCAACAAACTTTTTCATTAAAAAAAGTTTCGATTGCAAAGACAGAACCCATGTGAGGTGAAGTGGTTGCTTCTAAAACTGTATTGGACAGATAAAAATAATGTTTAATTTGTAATAGTTATATGGGTAGCTGAATATTCTGAATTCTGAAGTCAACAATGTAAGATTGCATTTATTTGAATGAATGAAAGAGAGTGAAGGGAAATTGTTATATAGTTACTTTATTATTACTAATGAATTAATTTCATAATTTTTTTCCTTTGGCAAGGTTCTTGTTCTGGACAGATTGGGGTCACATTGCAAAGATTGAGCGTGCTTACCTGGATGGCACAGACAGGAAAGTCCTCATCAACACAGATCTGGGATGGCCAAACGGCTTGACATTGGACTATGACACCCGCAGGTAAAAAAGGGAAAATTCATTACAGAGAGTGGAGGGTTATAATAATGGTATTGTAGAAAGCATGTGCAAAATGGACCTTCATCCTCTATCAACCAAATTCTGATGCACCGCTAGGCCACAAACACACTGCAGACTGATGGTTGTCACTGTTGAGTACGTAATGTTGTAACATCTGCATTATATGACCACATATACGTAATCTCCACATATGCTAAAAAAATCAGTTTTTAAGATTTCAAGCCACTGTTGTACCGACAATGTTAATCCTGTTTCTGGTTCTCATGTTAGCCACAAATAACTGTAGTGTAGTAATAGTGACTAACATAAAAATCAAAGATGTCAAGATCCATAAAACTGGAAAGTCTTAACATAAGCTCAGCTCTTCAGCAAAACGAAAAGCCCAAATTAAGAGACCTGCAGCAGCCAAAATAATCCCTGTTAATTGCGGTTATCTCGTTTATGTTTACTAATATTACTCTGGTCAAACAGGTTGAGGTTCATGCTTATTGTTCAGTCATGGTCATCACTGTGTTAGTCATTTTAGCAATTTTGTGGGGTTATGCACACCAGTTTTGTTTTTTTGTTTTTTGATGGGGGATTCACTACCACGTTTAAACACTGTTATCACTAGGTTGCAGTGTGTATGTGGCTGAGATGTAACGTACACACTATTGCAGGTTTTGAAAATAATTTTCATTTGAAATTGATGTCTTTTCCTTTCTTTCTTCAGTTGTACACCTAGTTATACATAGTTATACTTTGTTTTCAGTGCCACTTTACCACTAACTACTGGCTTTGACTTTTCAAGTCCTTTCCATGAATAAGGCACAGTTAGTGTCCCATATCTGGTGTAAATTAGGAGAAACAATATTTGGTCTTAAAGTAGCTAGTGACAACTGTGTTAAAATGAAAGAGAGACGGATGAAAGAGACCGACAGATGGACAAGACAGATCAGACAGATGGACGAGACAAATGAGACAGACAGACGGACAAGACAGATGAGACAGACAGACGGACAAGACAGGTGAGTCAGACAGACAGACGAGACAAATCAGACAGACGGATGAGACAGATGAGACAGACAGACGGACGAGACAGACAGACGGACGAGACAGATGAGACAGACAGACGGACGAGACAGATGAGACAGACAGACGGACGAGACAAATCAGACAGACAGATGGACGAGACAGACGGACAGATAGACAGAAAAGACAAGACAGACGGATGAGACGGACAAGACAGACAGATCAGACGGACGAGAGAGACAGATCAGACGGACGAGAGAGACAGATCAGACGGACGAGACAGACAGATCAGACGGACGAGACAGACAGATGGACCAGACAAATCAGACAGAGACAGACAGATGGACGAGACAAATCAGACAGACAGACGGACGAGACAATCAGACATACGGACGAGACAGACAGACAGACAGGCGAGACAATCAGACATACATACGAGACAGATCAGACAGACATACGAACAAGAAATACAGATGAGACATACAGACGAGACCGATAAGACAGACAGACAAGACGGATGAGACAGATAGACGAGACAGACATACGAGACTGATGAGACAGACATACGAGACTGATGAGACAGACATACAAGACTGATGAGACATACAGACGAGACATAGAAGACAAAGACGGACGAGACATAGAAGACAGAGACTGACGAGACATACAGACGAGACTGACGAGACATACAGACGAGACTGACGAGACATACAGACGAGACATAGAAGACAAAGACGGACGAGACATACAGACGAGACTGACGAGACATACAGATGAGACCGACGAGACAGACCGACGAGACAGACAGACAGACGAGACTGATGAGACAGACAGACATACAGACAGATGAGACAGACGGAGGAGACATACAGACGAGACATAGAAGACAAAGACGGACGAGAAAGACAGATCAGTCAGACAGGTGAGAAAGACAGACGAGACATACAGACGAGACTGATGAGACAGACAGACAAGACCGATGAGACAGACCGACGAGACAGACATACAGACAGACAGATGGAGGAGACATACAGACGAGACATAGAAGACAAAGACGGATGAGACAGACAGATCAGGCAGACAGATGGATGAGACAGACAAGACACAGACAGACAAGAATCTAAAAATGGCTTCTTTTAAGCATTTCCTACTATTTTGTACCATAATCATGGAAAGTACCTTCAAACGTTTGGGAGAACACATAACCGAAACTTCACGTGATTTCATGTGTAGGATCTTTTGGGTGGATGCACACTTGGACCGCATAGAAAGTTCAGACTTGAATGGCAAACTGCGTCAAATTCTCATCAGCCCTGTATCACACCCGTTTGCCCTCACGCAGGTACCTTTCCATATCTGATCCTCACCCTCACTTAATCTGTCACACACCTGCACCTTCATCACCCTCTGCTCCACTGACCCATCCTCTTTCACTTATGTCTCTGCGTTTATCACCTGAGCATGTTGTTCTCTTCCTTTGCATCTTTCCATTTTCTGACCCTCCTTTTTCTTCCCAACTTTCCTTCCCTCCCCCTTTTTTTTACCCCCTTTCTTTGTCCCCAGTTGAAACCGGTATACTCTCCTTTAACTCCTTTTTCCCGAATCTCACAGCAAGACCGCTGGATTTACTGGACGGACTGGCAGACCAAGTCTATTCAGCGAGTAGATAAGCATACAGGTCGTAGTAAGGAAACTGTGCTGGCTAATGTAGAGGGCCTCATGGACATCATAGTGGTGTCGCCACAAAGACAGACTGGTAAGATTGACTTGTTGAGACTCAACTGGAGAGTCTACAAGTGTACTTTATTTTAACTCCATTACACTTTGAAGGAATTTTGTATTATATTTTAATTATTATTAAAGCAAGACACTACAGGTAAATTAGTAAACGAATAACTAATACTTCTCTGTTCAACTGCAGTGAATTAAGAATATTGTTTTGTGTCAGATGTTTTATGAAATGTTTGAACATGCAATTAGTACATTATAGGATTAAATATGCACTAACTTCCAAAAATAAATCTGAACATTGGATAAAGCAAAGTTTAAAAATATTTTTTTGAGACATTAATAAACAAAGGGATTTTTGAATATTTCTATGTATCACTCCATACGTTATATATATATATATATATATATATATATATATATATGTATATATATATATATATATACAGTAGTCAACATTTTGAAGTGGATCAAAACCTTCAAAATTGTCTCAAAACCAAAAACCATACCCATTCTTGTCTTTGGACAACTTTGATGAACTTTTATGATCCACTTCAAATATTGACTATGTTGATATATTAATACACACATGCATGTATACATTTCACAAAAAAATTCTTATATTAAATAAATGTATTTAGAAGTTATATAAGTAAAGACTTGTACATTTTTCTTTCTAGGAACAAATCATTGCGGTGTGAATAACGGGGGCTGCACACACTTGTGTCTTGCACGGGGGAACAGTTTTGTGTGCGCTTGTCCAGATGAGCCTGACAGCAGACCTTGCTCTACAAGTGAGTTCAACATCTGTCAAACACTGAGAAGTTACACAAATTAATATATTAAGTTTACATCTACCAGTTTAAATTTATTTATATATTTTATTTTATTTTTTACTTTAGTTTACTTTTTGTAATTTTAGGTTACTGTTGTTTTTTTCTGCTTCAGCTTAAAATGATTTCATTCTCGTGTTTTTGTATCAGATTTATTTCAGATTCTTAATTCAGTTTAATTGTTTTAGTTTTTATGAAGCTCCTACACTAATTTCCATAACCCGAATAAGCCAATATTCTGTTTTCTAGAAATCTGAATAAGAACACACTTTAGATTTTATGTAAACACCCTCATTAAGAATATCCATTGCATATCTTTATCCATATTTGCATGTCTTTATTGTTAATGACTAATAAATTAGCATAAATTGTCATTTATTAGTAATGTTATGTTTTAGTTTTTGTTATTTCCAATTCTAAGTTGATTACAATCCCAACATTGATTGTCAGCCAAATTAAACCAATACTCTGTTTTCTAGAACTTTTAAAAAGAATATGCCTATATGAATGATAATTTTGGCTTATGTAAACACCCTTGTTATCCATTGCGAGTGAATATTTATGTATTTTTGCATGCCTTTATTAATTAATTTCAGCTTTAGTAATTTAAGTACTAAAGTTTTTTATGTTTACATTTCATTTCATTTGATTTTCTACACTTTATTTAATGAGTGCAACTGTGAAACTGTAATAATATGCCTGTATGAGTCCGAATTTTGGCTTACATACGCATTTTTCCACTGCAAGTGAATAAAATCGCATGTCTTTATTGCAAAATGTAAAAAATGGCATACTGTAAATAGAGTCTGTAATATTCTAATTCTGTCTCTGGGCTAGTTTCCGGTTACATTCCCACGGCACCCGAGAAGGACTCCAAAGGTACTCAAGTCCCCAAAAACCACCCCACAGAGAAACCTCATCAGGGCCTGTCAAGGGACAAGTAAGTCAACTACAGCTATCTAATCTAAAAAAAGAGGTTTTCTTTAAGGATTAAGTGAAATATTGTCCGTAAAAATCTATCATTTTCTCCTCGCAGTTGTACAGATCTAGAAGACTGCATCCAGAACAATGTGGTGTCTGCACCTCGTGGTAAATAATTACAACTCTGATTTAAATGATTGTATGAGAATAAATCAAGCATAAATTGACCCACTTGAACTTCTCTTTATGAAGATGAGAGCCCTCATATCAGCTACGTGATTGGCGGAGCTCTGTCAATATTGGCCATCCTGATACTCATCGCTGCATTCATTATTTACAGGTACGGTTTTATCGAGCATGTTATGAATGCATTACTTTTCTCAGCTGCTCGAGATGGATATTTGATTATGCTGTTATTGTTTGCTTTCAAGGCACAAAAAATTCAAGTTTGCAGATCCAGGAGTGAGCAACTTGACATACAGCAACCCTTCATACAGGACATCAACACAGGAGGTTAAAATAGAGACTGCGCAGAAACCTGCCATAAATAACCAGCTGCGATATAAAAAAGAGGTATTGTTTATCGTTCTTGCCCTTCGTTATCCACAACTGATATATAATTGTTCTCGTCAAGATGAATTGGCTTTGTATTGTTCGTAAGTCTCAGATCCCGCTCATCTTTTTTTTTTCCCCCCGTTCTCCGAGACAGCTCAATCATCCGTACAACTCCCTTTCTCCTTTCATCTTTTGACATCCCCCTTTTATTTTCATCAGAATGGCAGACAAGGTAGTTCAGCAAATTGGGAAAATATTGCTTCCCATATTTAAAGTCAGCCGTGTGATTGTGACCAACTGCTTGATCTCAAATCCAGCATCTTTTTCTTCTTGCATGCAATCAGATTTTTGCAGTAGAGTGCAAAAAAGATTGTTGTTACACTTTGTTAAAATGATAAGACAGTGTTATAGGCTATAGTTTCTTAGTGTATTCTGCCTGAGCGTGCATGAGTTGTGAGCATTGCCTGTGAAGTGCAGTGGTTGTGTTTTTTGAGCTTCTTAATGCCTTAAATAGTGTCCTGTACCGTTTTAAAATCAGCATTAGTCAGTGCATCCCATTGTAGAATTACAGTGGTTGTGAGTGCAGTTTCATGTTGATTTGATTCTAATTCTGAGTTTTAAAATATGTATACTATGTACTGTATACATAACTACTAACATTAGTGAAAAAGAAGTGTGCTTAATTGTATTAAATTTAAAGTTAACTTATTTTAAATATACTAAATTGCAGCTTCATCATACAAATGTGAAATAGACATGAATTCTTCTTTACCATAAATGTTTGTAGGTACAACCAGATTTAAACTTTAATCATAGTTTTAAAACAATAGAAGTAATCCAAGAGGTAGATGAGTTTGTTTCTTCATCAGATCTGGAGAAATGTAGCATTGCATGGGTGCAAACAGCTGAGGATAAAATCACAATAATCCACACCACTCCGGTCCATCAGTTAACATCTTGAGAAGTGAAAAGCTGTGTGTTTGTAAAAAAACAAATCCATTATTAAACATTATAACTATAAACCTTTGCTTCCAGGCTAAAATATGAGTCCATAATAATGCTTACTCCTGTTTAAAAAAAATCCATGTCCTGTTGTCCTCTAACATCAGTAAAAAAAAAAAAAAAAAAGGTTTCTCTTATAAACATGCAGCTTGCTTCTTAAGACATTAATTGATGGGTTGGAGTGGTGTGTTAGGGATTGAGATCGTGACGGCACACATTCACTGCAGAGGGACCCACTGGAGAGCAAGTGATGCAATGCTGCATTTCTCCAAATCTGATGAAGAAACAAACTCATCTACATTTTGGATGAGCTGAGGGTGTTACTAGTGACTAGTGGGTCAAAAGCACTCTACAGTTCAATTAATTGCATTCAATAGAAGTATATAAAGCATTTTAAGCACGGAGTTGCAGTTAAGTGTCTGAAAGCATTGCATGCATTTTACACGTGTGTTCTTTTGTAAAATGACACAATTATATTGTTTTCATGTTAAGTACTCTTTTGTAAAAAAGAAGTGCACTTTAGCATATTTTGAATTAGTTTCAGTCAAACCAAAATGTATTCAGACACCATCAACATTTTTCACATTATCACAGTTTATTAGCTCTAGTTTAGAAAACAGTGATAAAGTGAGTTAAAATTGATCTTGATTCCTGTCAGATTAATATGAGTTCTTTGATGGAAAGGTATGCAATGAACTGTCAGCCGTTCAATTTAAGTGCACAGTTAGATGATGCCAATTTAGGTCAGCCAATTACAAAGCAATGCTTAATTTTGTTCAGACGGTGGTGTTTGTGGTGTCTGAATGATTCTGGGTATGACTGCATGTCTGCCACCTTTAATTTGTCTTCTAATGCTGTGTGTAGGTCCAGGGCGTTTGTGATGGAGGCTACACTAAAGAGAAGATCCGCATTGTGGAAGGCGTGTGTCTGCTCTCAGGAGAGGATCTTTACTGGGAGGACTTGAGACAGTTGAAGGTGTGCCGAGGAGCTGGGCTTCACGCCTGCATGCGTACCGACACCGTCTCGCTGCAGGCCAGCTCCGCCTCTCTGAACGACGGAGAGACCGAGCAGCTGCTGCAGGGCGACCAATCAGAGTGCTCGAGTCTCAGCACCGCCCACGCCGTGACGGCTCAGCATCACAGCGCACATCCCGACACCGGCTGGGTCCCCAACCGCAAAGCCTCGACTGAGAGCGAAGTGTGAAACTGTACTAAAAAAACTGACCAGGGAAAGGCTTGAATACACTCTGTTAGTAGAAGTCCAACTGGTAGGTACGGTCATACAGACCAGATTCATGTGTATATAATAGTGCTGCCAAACGATAAATCGTTTATTATAATGTTTTTATAATAAAATATTAATAATATATGTGTGTGTGTGTGTTTACTGTTTATTTATTATGCATATGTAAATACAAACACATGCATGTGGATATTTAAGAAAAATGTTTGTTTACATTATAAATATATTTGAAAAAATAAAAATCTAGCTTTTTTTTTGTGCATTCCAATTAATTTTAAGTTAGGTTAAAAAACAGAAAAACTGCAGCGAGCTAACAACAATAAAAACATAACCATAAAAAAAAACAACAAGTTTTTGTTTTTGCAAAGAAACTCTTCGTTTATACATTATATGAAATAATATAAATGCATAAACATTGTAAATATTTTCAAAATATATACTGTATGTGTGTGTATTTATATATGAAGTGTTCATTTGCAAAAACAGATGCATTTTTTAAAAATCATGCAGTTGGATCATTTTGATTAGGTTAGAAAATAGCAAACAAAATATAAGGTAATTAACACAATAGAAACATGATGATGATTATGATGATAAAATAAAAAAAATCTTTTTCCAGATAAACTCGCCAAATACATAATAAATACACATATGTGTATTATGTAGACAAAAACATTTATTTTGGATGCGATGAATCACGTTTAGTCGTTTGACAGCACTAATATATGCATATGTATACTTAAGCACCTGACACAGAGGAAAGCTAGTGCATACATACACCAACAGCCAAATTAACTGTAAATAGGTTTGAGACAGACCTCATACTTGAACGTTTGCATTACTCCAAACGTCAATAATACACGAATAAAAAACCCCTCCATCATCTCGCTCGGTTCACCCGGATCGCCTCTCCTCTCGGACTCCGCAGCGCTGGAGTCAGAGACCTTGCCAGCAGGAAAAAGAAAGAGTCCGACAGATATTTTTAGCCTTTTGTGTATAGGAGAGACACTCTTTGAAGTAAAGTGCTTTTTGTTTCCAGTCCTCATCTTGCCACGGTGAAATGTATTTATGAACTTTCCGGATTGGGTTTTTAATGTTTTCTTCTTTTGAAGTCGTTTTAAAAGCATCAGGACTGTTGAAAGACTCGTTTGTGATGGTGCCAAAGGACAGGATTCACACACTCATGAAGAATCTGCTTTTCGGTTACACTGAATATTTCTAATCAACTACAGTCCATTTTAAATTTAAAGAGTATTACAGTTATTTTGTCAAGGATGAAGCCAGTGGGTTTTTTTTTTTCATGTATATATACATATAGGTACACTGGGGGTCAAAGGTTCGGAATCAGTTTTCTTCTTGTTTTTTATGTGTCCAAGGTCATTTCTGCTTTCCAATGCTGATTTATTTGATCAGAAATACAGTAGGAATAATAATATTGTGACCTATTACAAGTACTGCTTGTTATATAATGGAAAATGCAATTTATTCCTTTGATCAAAACTGAATTTTCTGCTTTATTACTCTAGTCTTCGGCATCCCATGATCCTTCAGACACCATTCTAATGTTCTGTTATACTGCTCAAGAAAAGCTGTCTCAGAAAGAAAAGAAATAAATAGTTTTATTCAACTATGAAAACCCATTTCCACCATTTATTGCTACTTTTTTATCTCACAATTGCTTGATACAAACTCACAATTACGATTCCTTGGGAAACATTTGTGAATTGTGAAATAAAAAGACCTTTATGTTTTGTTTATTCAGTGGTGGAAATGGGCTTCCATGTTCAACTGACAGTAAAGACATACGGCCTTGGTGACAAATAGTTATATGTTAATAATGTTAATTATTCCAAACGTTTGACTGGTGGTGTCACACACATGTGTATACATATGGTACGTGGTTCTGGCTTTTGGTTTCTTTTCTTTTCTTTTTTTTTTTTTGATGTAAAAATATGTCCAGAGTTAATTTAGCAACCAAAACAAACCACAGTCAACCAGTGAAGCACTTGCACATGATTTAGCCGTCTTTGAAACGTTCCAGCTGAGCTCATGTGTCGGTGAATGCGACTGACGGGTCCAAGTCACGTTTACCCCAAAATGAAAAGAAATAAGACGCAAAATTTGTAGGAATAAGCCTATTATTATTTTTTTTCCAATACCGTAATGCAAATAATAATAACAACAGTAAATCTCATTATTGTAATATATTTGAATTGTAAAGTATTTATACATCACTGTAGTGTTTTTGTATTGCCTGTACAGTATATGCTGATTTAAATAACTTTAGTCACTGTAATACAATATATAATACTGTATTTGAATTCATTAGAATCCAATATTGAGATGTTTTTAGTTTTTTGTTTTGGGATAATGAGCTCTTTTTCTTTGTGGGTTGAGTTTGACTTGGACGTGTTGTGTTTTTTTCTCACTATATTTGGAAATGTTTCTGATGCTTTCGAGTTTGTTTTGTACAGGTTTATTTTCTGTAAAGGATCGTTATGAACCCATATGTATTTGAGGAACCTCGGAGGAAGTTCTCCAGGGTTCAGGACTATGTTTTTTGCTGCTAAAACTCATGGCGCATTCAGGCCACACAGTTTATTGGTCTTGGCAGCTCAGAGATGAACGCTGTTCAGTTCCTCTTCCTCCCCTCCTTGTTTTTTTTTTTTTTTTAGATTTTCACAATGAGTCTTTTGAACAAACATGCATTAGTTTTATTCATTTCAACTATATAACCACTTCATTTGTTTGTAGGGTTGGTGCCAGTTATTTAACAGAGTGCTCTTTGTCTTTTTTTTGTTTTGTTTGTTTGTTTGTTTGTTTTGTTCCAGTCACGTGTAACTGCTGTAAGTTAACTAAGATATATTTATAATTTTCATTGGTTGTAACTTGTATGTAAATATGATGCTGTATATGTAGTTCTCCTTTGCAATACTAACAAGCTGTGTGTGACAGTGATTTACTTTTGCTTTTTTCTATCTTTAATATAAAACTGCATTTGCTTTTGAATACAAATACGGTACTGTTTTGGGGTCTCTTTCTTTTTAAAGGTAGGCTACTACATACAGTATATTACAAGTGTGAATTTTTTATTATATCTTACATCACAATTCACAGATTTCTATATAGGCCTGTATCTGAATTTAGGCTAATACAATAACGTATATGGGAGTAATAGTAGTGCTGTATTATTTCTGGATGCATATAACTGTATGGTGCTAGTTTCTCCAGACTGTCGTGGTGAATAGGCTTTGGTTCAAGCTGAACTTGTGCAACGTTATCAAAATGATTTCTTTCGATTTTAATTAAAAACTTAAGCTATAACTAATAAGAACCATCTTCAGTCGGGTACTTTGATGCATATTAATTAAACAAGATTGTAAAGTTGTTGTTTTTTCTTCGCTACGGTTCACACACAAAATACAGTCGCTGTAATCAATGACGTTAATCAATAACTGATATGATTCAATTTAAAGTAGGTCTATTGCTGCTTAGGAGCGGAGATGACGGCATACACGCATGCGCCGGTAAGATCCGTTCTACTGAATCGGTTCGTTCTAAATTGTTATCTTTCTCTCAATCTCTCTCTCATTTTTGTCATTTTGTAATTCTTTGTCTCATATGTATCTTTGTAAAGTTCCATTCATTTTATTAAATCGGTCCGTTCAAATAGGAAACTTTGTAACTTTGGGAGGTGCGAATCATTCTAGTGAATCGGTTCATCCGAAACGGACCGACTCGTTCGATTGAATCGCTTTGTCAGAACAATTCTTAAATAAAAATATTACAAAAAATGTTGAAGTATCTTTTAAATTTACAAGTCCACAAATAGCCTGATACACCAGTACGTTTGTAAATTCATGAGTTTATTTCTAAATTCTGAAATTTATAGTTGACTTTCATTTTTGTAAATCTATTTAAATGTGACTTTTACAAATAGAGTTCGTGCAAAAAAAAAAGAAAGAAAGAAAGAAAGAAATTTAAAAACTAACCTGTTTTATTTTTATTATTATTTCACATTGCAGATTCACACTCCGGTCCATAGGCGGCAGTAATGCATCGTTTAGTTCATTTACAATCCGGCAGCGAATCCACAGAAGAAATTAGATCAGCGACTACTTTGAGACCAGTACTGTTGAATCATTTCGGAGAGAACGTTTGGGAGGTTTATTGGAAACAAATATAATTAATGAGCACACAGATATTATTTTAATTAAAGACCGTTCCGTTGCTTTTTGGCAGCGCTTGTCATGAAAATGAGCGAGGAAAAGAGCGCGGTTAAGCCTGCTGTTACTGAGGAGGATGTTCGACTGCTAATAAAAAGAAAGGATGACATTGAAGAGCAAATTAAAGAATACTACGACATGCTCCAAACCGTAAGTTCACCGTGTAATGTGTAAACGAGAACGATTCTGTAACACTTAAAGTTTGATTTTGTTAAATGGTTCACCAAAAGTGTTAAACTTGTTTGTGTGAAGTCAGATTTAAGTTTAATAAACCATGGTATTAAAAATATAGTAAATCTCTAGTTACAAAATGGTAATCTGCACAAAAAACATGGTTACTTCTACCATAAAACATGGTTAATTGTTGTTAGGACTAACAGAAGTGTTGGTCTGCCTAAACATTAAATAAACAAACATATAACACGTCTCTCTATAATATCAGTTTTGAATAATAGAAAGGACACCATGTGCCTTATGAGCACAGTCTGCACTCTCACATTTGCAAAACTATTTAATACTCTATTTTTATTGGTAGATTGTTCAGATGCCATTTAGAAATATAAAAAAATAAATAAGCCTGACTCTATGCAGAGGTTGATCGTCTCTCTTATTTGGATCAATGGCTGGGTCTTGGCCATAGATTTGTAATATAGCCAGCGTATATATGCTGCTAGCTGATAGGTTTTGGTCTAGGTATTATTACAAGTCCTTCAGTCACAAAGAAATAAGGGGTTGTTATACCAAGTCTTCTTAAGAATTGACATCATAACGCGTGTGTTTGCAGGATGGTGTCGGCATGGACGCTCCTCTGGTTGATGTTGAAGGCTTTCCTCGTGCAGATGTGGATTTGTACAAGGTTCGAACAGCAAGACACAATATCTCCTGTGAGTACATTTCCACCTGTGTGTTCGATGATTGTGATGAATGCTCTCATGCCTTTTTGTTTTAGTAAACATAAAAATCATTGTGACAACAGTATTGGCTTTTGGACATGTAATTATATATACATAGGGTAAAAGATGACAAGGGGTTTTAATCAAAACTATAACATTTGAATCCAGCATTATTTGTATTTTTGTTTACTAGAATGTGTCCTTCTTAATTTGACTTTTTGTAAAGCATTTACTTTGTATTCAATTACAATTTTGAGATTTGAGATTTTTTTTTTACCCTACACATGTATAGCAATGTCAAATATTGGTGTCATTGTACAGAAAAACACTCAATGTTTTATAAACAGCTGTCTCTCTTTCTCTTTCTCTATATATATATCTGTCTATATACAGGTGCTGGTCATATAATTAGAATATCTTCAAGAAGTTGGTTTATATCACTAATGCCATTTAAGAAGTGAAGCTTGTATAATGTATACATTCATTCCACACAGACTGATATATATATATATAATAAATATAACTGAGCACTAATGAAAAACCCAAATTCAGGGTCATACTTTTCAGTTGGCCAAGATTTCTAAAAATCCTTTCTTTGTATTGGTCTTTAGTAATATTCTCATTTTCTGAGATACTGAATTTGGGGTTTTCATTAGTGGTCAGTTATAATCATCAAAATTATAAGAAATAAACACTTGAAATAGATCAGTTTGTGTGGAATGAATGTATGCATTATACAAGTTTTATTAAAAAAATATTTATTAAAAAAGAAAAACAGAAAAATCACATGGTCGTAAGTATTCAGACCCTTTGCTCAGTATTTAGTAGAAGCAGCCTTTTGATCGAATACAGTCATGAGTCTTTTTGGGAAAGATGCTACAATTCTTTCACACCTGGATTTGGGGATCCTCTGCCGTTCCTCCTTACAGATCCTCTCCAGTTCTGTCAGGCTGGATGGTAAACGTTGGTGTACAGCCATTTTTTTCCTCAATTGGGTTTGAGTCAGGGCTCTGGCTGGGCCGTTCAAGAACAGTCACAGAGGTGTTGTGAAGGCACTCCTTCGTTATTTTAGCTGTGTGTTTAGGGTCATCGTCTTGTTGTAAGGAAAACCTTCGACCCGGTCTGAGGTCCTGAGCGCTCTGGAGAAGGTTTTGGTCCAGGATATCCCTGTACTTGTATTCATCTTTCACAACCAGTCGTCCTGTCGCTGCAGCTGAAGAACACCCCCACAGCATGATGCTGCCACCACCGTGCTTCACTGTTGGGACTGTATTGGACAGGTGATGAGCAGTGCCTGGTTTTCTCAACACATACCCCTTAGTATTAAGGCTAAAAAGATCTATCTTTGACATCAGATGAGAGAATCTTATTTCTCACCATCTTGGAGTCCTTCAGGTGTTTTTAGCAAACTCCATGCAGGCTTTCATGTGTCAGAAGAAATGGACAGCACCTGAGTTAAATATATGAGAGTCACAGCAAAGGGTCTGAATACTTAGGACCATGTGATGTTTCAGATTTTATTTTTTTATAAATTGGCAACAACGTCAACAATTCTGTGTTTTTCTGTCAATGTGGGGTGCTGTGTGTACATTAATGAGGAAAAAAAAAATGAACTGATGAATGATTTTAGCAAATGGCTTCCATATAACAAAGAGTGAAAAATTTAAGGGGGTCTGAATACTTTCCATACCCGCTGTGTATTCAATATTTGGTGCTTAAAAATGTGAGTGAAATAAAGCTCAAACTATAAACATTTTTTTATAGTAAGAATATTCTATGCTTCTGTATTTCCCAAAAGCCATCAAAATAACTAATTACATTCAATCATTTCAGCTGTTTTATGAAAGCAGGCCATGCACTACATTATTGGCCTCTGGCAGTCATGTTTAATACAAACTTCAACATGTTTTTAATGATTATTGACAAGGACACTCCACACTACTTGAATGCCAAATCGAACAACATATCTGGCACAAAAAGACTAGTCTGAGAGGGAAGATTTTACTGCAACAAATCAACACTCCTGCCCTCCTGTAGGATAACAAGACAACACAGATACTCAATACGGAAACAGTCCAATACAGCTTTCACTGCACTTCTATGTTTTTTTGCGAATCAGCAGCTTGACCCTGTAGAGTGTGATGTTGGCTGAATTTGATCAATTCTGATTCCAATTCTTATCATTCAAATCCAATGTGGTAAAAGAGAGAGAGAGAGAGAGAGAGAGGGAAATCAAGCATTGGCAAATTAAAAAGACAACAAAACAAAACAGCATGTGATGTGCGAATGAATGATTGAATGACTTAAAGACTTTAGTTATTTGGGTGCAGGATGAATCAATAAATGATTGAATGAATCTCTTGAATTAATGATTCAAAGATAATGTTTAATGTCACTTGCAACAATAACAACATTTTATTTGAAGTGTCAAACCACTTTCAAAAAAGGTGATTCCATCTATTTGATCACCACTGGATCAATAGATGCAATTGTACAACATGCATGTGATGCGTGACCTTTAATACCTGAATCCAGAATTAGAATTGATTTATGTATTTATTTATTTATTTTAACAATTCCCGGCCCTAATAACCAGAAATAACTCAAGCAATGTGTCCCTACAATCACCTTATAATGCTAGTTCAAGTTTCTTAAACCAAAAGCAGTTGATATATATAAATATAAATATTATCTTCAACAACTTTTTTTTTTTAATTTTTTTACTTTGACAACCTGTCCTAGCTGGGTGTGATTTGCTCAAAATGTTGTGCATGCAACATAATTGATGGCTGAATGAATATACAATTACAGTATTTAGAGCAGGACCTTTGACTAACAAGATTTTACCGTAAGCAACCCAAAAATCAACAACATCAGCAGCTGTATGCAAATGATGCAATGCTTCAGCAACAACATTTTAGTGTAATTTCAGATCATTTCTATAAATATCCAAATGCACGAGACTTTTATGTTTGTGTTTTTAAGTGTATTTGATGCTGTTTGTTTGTATTAGAGGGCATTCATTGCATTGTTCTTCGACACGGCACACAAACCCTCCAGTTTTAGGAGTTTTGTGTGAAAATCCTGTCTGAGATTGTACGAGCATATAAAAAGTCACGCTATGTGTCTCGCAGGTTTGTGTGAATGTTTGCAGAAGTCGTGTCCGTATCGGTGCCGGTGAACACAGCGAGGGATTCGGAGGATGAAGGGAGATGTGTTTGTAATCTAAATCTCTTTCAGTCACTTTCCTTCCAAAGAACATAAACATTCAATGACGCAGAGAAATCATTCCATCAAATAAAAACAGGAGTTTGCCCATCAGTTTGTACATCAGCACATATTTGAGGGCCTTTACACGTTTTTGTCTGCTCTGAACGAGAAGGTCCCTCCTCCTAAATTGTATATACAGTACATTTAAAAAACAGACGCGCACCAAATCATAAATAAATATTATTATAAAATCATAAATATGGTTTAAAAGAATATACTGCAGCGGGAAATAAATGTAGGTTTAAATAAACATTCATTATAAATAAATGCAATTTTTTTTTTTTTTTTGAATTTCTTGGTTTATACATGAGATTTAAACAAAATGCTTCTGGCCAGATCAGCAGTGATGCGGTACAGGAAAGAAACCTGTGGTTGTCATTCACCAGGGTTTTAAACACTGCACATCTGGATCCTCATAGACGCTGACAGATCGCCGTGTTTATTGAGATCAGGTGAATGAAGTGTGTACCCGACACCTCAAGCACATCTGTGAGAGACACATCTGATCTAAAGCTTGTTTAAGGTCTGGAACAGGGTTTCCTGATGAGTCCAGACGGAGAAACCGAACATGTCTACATTATGTCTGTATGAGTGTTGAAACTTAAGGAGAAACAGCACTAAAAAAAAGTCTGGTGCACACCACTGCATTTTCTTTTTTAGTTAAAAGCATGTTTTGTTAGCCCAACTGTGCTCAGTTATATGGTTAGTTTAACACTGTATTACTTGCTTTAAACTGAGCTTAACTAATGATAAATAAATACATTAGACCTCAAATAAAATATAATAATATAAAACAGCAGCACATCACATTTCATTCAGTTTAACCTTATTTTCAAAAATAACTAGAACTGAAATAAAATGAGCACAAACTATATAGATTTGAACAAAATTAGAACAAAATTGCTTTAATTACTAGGACAAAAAAACAATAAAATATAAACATGCAAGCATTTATTGAAAACTAGTAATAAACGATGACCAGCTATCCATTTTCAGCTTTAAAGTATTAAAAGATTACAAAATACCGAACAGTTTTGAGACTTTAAGAGATCACTTTCCAAAGGATGACAGAACAATTCCAGTAAACAGTATTTTTAGACTGAAGTCTGTTTAGTTGTAATTCTACAATGCCTTCATTTAATAAGTGAAGGCAGAGATCATATTCATAGCAAACCTTTCCTCCCTCAGCAACGTAAATCATGTCTGATGCAATTCACTGCAGCATTTAACACACACACACACACACACACACACTAAACTGTGAAGAATCACTCAATGATATCTCAAACTCCTGCATATAAATCTATCAGCCTCTCAGAGTATATATATATATATATATATATATTTAATGTGATTTATGTGTAATTTTTTCTTTACATAATATATGCGTGTATATTTATTATGTATATATAAATACAAAAACATGCATGTATATATTATATTTAATATGTTTATATACTAAATATATTTATATAAAATATAAGAATAGAACTTTATAAAACCGCGATTAATCATTTGACAATATCATTTTTTCTAAATATATTTATTTCTTTAAAAAGGGGTCTAAAATCTTTTTTTTAATTAATTTAATTTTCAAATGCCTCTGGATATTAGCTGTGTGTGTTCATGAGATGAAGCCGCACCAGCGAGCAGACAGGTGGCTTGAGGCCCGGAAAAAAGCAGATCTATCCCCACGAGGGCAGAATTCCTCACAATGAAGAGTAGCGCTTCCGAATTGAGCTATCAGATTACTCAAGCGAGGCCGTGTGAGTTCAGATCGCGAGGACCTCTGCCAGTCACAGAGCACACAACCACAGACAAAGACAAAATAATGTGACACAGATGCGGGCAGAAGCAGAATCTTGTTTGCTCATTTTTAAATTTCACTGGACAGTAACGCTGCCCTTGGATTGTGGTTTGTTACGTAAACCCTGGAAAATCTGAACTTAAGTGCTTGACAATAAACAGACAAACAGAGACACAAAAGCAGCAGTATAGAGGAGAGCAGACCCAACATGAGTGAGTGAGTCTGGTCTGAGAAACACAACAATTCAATTCAGTTTAGAAGTAAAAAAGTAAAATATTTAAAATATATTTATTTCATACTGAGTATAGATCAAATGTATTAAAGTATTTAGTGACAGATAACTCAAGACCTACTGATAGACAGATGTTAATTACACTTTATTTGGAGTATTACTTGTGCACGATGCATACATCGTATTAATAAGCCTAAAATGCGTGTTTATGTCACTTTTAATGAGGATTGTGTAATATTGCCCTTTAAAAGCAAAAATAAATTTAAAGTGTTCCTAAAGTGTATTTGCAAAAGTTCAACTTCAGCACAATCATATATACTAAGTATGTCTCTAATTGGACTTCAGAACTACTTCTGCACAATTAAACACTTTTCAAAAGGTACACTTTTGTACCAATTAAGTTCAAACACGTACACTTTAAGTACCTTTAAGGTACCAAAATGGACCCTTTTGGTACAAACATGTACCTTTTGGAAAGGTGCCACCCCAGTGACAGCTTTCACACACACAGCATGCGGTGCAGCTTTCGTATCTTTATTTCTGAGAGTGTAGTACAAAATCAGTTGTTCCAATTTAGCAGACTGTAAGTATACCAGTTTAGTGGCCTGCATGGCCTTTTATTTATTAAATAAATATCAAAATGTGTTTGTAGTATACTAAGCATGAAATAAATATAATTCTAATACATTTAAGTATATTGATTTTTCACTAGGGTCGCCGAAAATGAACGACACAATGTATAACTGCAAATGCAATAGCATAAAATATAGAAAACAATCAAATATATTGAATGACAAAATGTAGAAATACTGAACAAAGATTTATTAAGGAAATAATATATATATATATATATAATAATTGCCTTATACTAAGACCTTTCACTCATTATACTATATTTTTAGTATAGATATTCTGTGGTATTTCACTGATTACTCTTAATTTTTAATGTGTTTTTGTGTGTGAAATGAAAGCATGATACATTTTATATGTGCTCTCTTTCTCTGTTTGGATTTTCCTCTTGTCTTCTGTCTAATAGGCTTAAAGGGTAAGTGGGATGGAAGCGTTTGAGTTTGTTTCGTCTCTGGAGGAGAGCTTTGCCTCCTCTCATCTCTGCACATGTTAATGAGGCTGGAGACACAGAAGAGCAGCTCACGCTCAACATCTCAACACAACGCTTCACTGAGGCTGGGCTGACACTTTCAATTCTTTGATTTTAACAAGCAATAAGCTTTGTGATTTCTTACCCTGGATATTTACTAGATTTGTTGAATGTATCACTAAATTTTACATAAGAAATTCTACTGAAAACTCTTTAATCACACACTTAAATGAACTTCTCTTAAACTGTACGACACATTCTGCTAGAACTGCAGAGTTTATCAAACACACCTGAAGCAGCTAATCAAGGTCTTGTTAGGTATACTCCATTTCCAGGCAGGTGTGTTGAGGAAACTTGGAGCAAAACTCCGCAAGACACGGGCCCTCCAGGACAGAGTTTGATGACCCCTGCTCTATGTGATGCATTCTACTAAAACTCATCATGACTAATTTTACTGAAACTCCAATATGATGCATTCTTCTGTACCTCCGCATGACATTCTACTGCAACTCTACATTATATATTCTACTGAAACTGTACATGACACACTCTACTGAAAATCTACATGACATATTTAACTGTAACTCTAAATACTGCTTCTATAAAAACTTCATATGAAACTTTCTTTTTAAACTCTATATGACACATTCTACTGAAACTCTACATCACACATTCTACTGAAACGCCACATGACATGTTCAACTGTAACTCTAAATAATGCATTCTATTAAAACTTCATGTAAAACTTTCTTCTGAAACTCTCCATGACACATTCTACTGAAACTCTACATGACACATTCTACTGAATTTATACATGACATGTTCAACTGTAACTCTAAATAATGCTTCTATAAAAACTTCATATGAAACTTTCTTTTTAAACTCTATATGACATATTCTACTGAAACTCTACATCACATTCTACTGAAACGCCACATGATACATTCTACTGTAACTCTACATGAGACATTCTACTGAAACACCACATGACACATTCTACTGAAACTCTACATGACATGTTCAACTGTAACTCTAAATAATGCATTCTATTAAAACTTTGTGTAAAACTTTCTTCTGAAACTCTACATGACACATTCTACTGAATTTCAACATGATATATTCTACTAAAACTGCACATGCTATATTCTACTAAAACTATGTGATGAATTCTACCGAAACTGAACCTGACACATTCTACTCAAAGTCTGCATGGCATGTTCTACTGACACTCTACATGTTATACTCTAATAAAGCTCTGTGTGACACAATCTACTGAAAATGTATGATACATTCACCTAAAACTACATAGATACTATACTGAAAATCTACAACATACTCTAAAACAGTACATAACACATTCTACTGAAATTATGTTATTTTAACTAAACAATGTGATGTTCTACTGACACATTCAATTTAAACTATGTGACAGATGCCACTTAAAATCTGTAATACATTCTACTAAAATTTGACATGACCCTCTACCGAAACTCCACACAAATTCTACAGTAGCTCTGCATGACATGTTCTACAAAAGAACTCCACGCAACATATTCTACGAAAACTCTACATGAAACATTCTATTGAAACTCTACATGACTGTAGAAACTCTGCTATTAAAATATCCCACACTTAACATGATTATATGCGTGAGGATTGGGGTTTGCTGTGGAGAATAATGTCATTGTTTTGCACTAGATGGAAACGGTTACTGTTTGTTGTCACGCTGTGTTGCTGAGCAGCTGCTTTAATTTATTTCAGCCACAGAATGGAGAATACACACAGGAACAATTACAGACACACTATGCTCTGATCCCGGTCTGTCTGACTCTTCCACTCCACCGAGGTGTGATGAGTGTCAGGCTGCATGAAATGCTGAGGAAAACGATAGGGAGGTCCGGGAAAACAGCAGCCAAAAGAGAGAGCAGCACAGCAGGCTTTAATAAGCCAAATCTGCATCAGTGTATCACACACACAGCATGGGGTGCAGCGGCAGCTAATCCAAAGGTTGCTGGTTCAAACCCCTGAAGGCTTGATTCATGGACCTAAGGATTGCTAAGGTATCCTATATCTTATTACCTATATCACTGTGAGTGGGGTGCTTAAACCCAGACAGCTTCAGGGGGACGTTCCCTGTCGTAATTGTACTGTGATACGATGCTGGGTAAGAAAGTGCAAGCTAAATAGGTAGCACACAGGAACAGAAAGCCTTAATTCACACATATTATGCCCAAAAAAATGTTTTTACAAAATCTCTTCTGATCACCAGGGGCTGCATTTATTCGATCAGAAACTAAATAGGTAAAAGAAAAAAAAGTAGATATACACTAACATTAAAAAAAGTATTATTCAATATTTTACATAGTAATAATTCTGTTTTTTTTGTTTGTTTGTTAGATTTTTTTATCAAATAAATACAGGTATTAAAAAAAATGTACTCAAGTATACACAGACTCTTGACTGGTAGTGTATAAAGTATTTATTTAGCGTTTGTGCGTCTCACCTCTGGCTCATGATCTTGTACGCATCAGGTAAATAACAGCGTGTATTCTCCATCTGAGCGGGGTCAGCGTCACAGATTTTGTCATCAGTTCGGCCGTAATTTGCACTTTCGATCATGATGACATCTGTCCCGGGACAGCGTAGCTCGATCGGGTAACTTTCACAGGACAGCTCCCGCCGAACAACTGCCATGGGCACCGGTGCACGACTGAATGCTGCAAAAAGAGAGAGGAGACAATCAGTAAAATAAAAAGCACAATCTTTTTGACCCTTAATAAACACGAAAAAAGAACTGTCCTGCAAGAAACCAGTTGCACAGAGAATTTAAGAAAATATATTTAAAATATGATATTTGGCATCAAAAAAAGACAAACGACATCAAACCTGGCACGATGTATTGCCGCTGTTTGTGTATTTTAATAATAACAATAATTGTTATTTATATAGTGCCTGTCTAGAGCTCAAGGACACTTTACAATGAATGTAACAAAGAAAAGATAATCAAATCAAACATTAAACCAAAAAAACAAGTCAAGTATAACAATCTGGAAGTACAAAATAAGACATGAGAGACACATTCAGAGGACAAGCAGATTAAACAGAGCGCTCAGTGTATCGACTCAGAGGTGTAACATTCAGCAAACAGATGGGTTTTAAGTAAAGATTTAGTTTTTTTTTTATTATCCAAAAGCATCAATGTTCTACAATAATAGGTGATATTGATCATAAAGAATTTATTTATCAGGACTAAACATATTTCAAACTAAAATAAAGTGGTTTAAACCATTATTTCACAAAAGAAAGAGGACACAAGCCTACTTATTTAGTCAAGTCTTTTGTTTATTTGTAGATCATTTAAAAAGAATGATCAATTCTAGTCTATTTTTTTATCTATCAGAAATACGACCTGGATAAGTTAGCAGAAAGAAGCTCCCCCACAGAAAAAACTACGCAGAGCTAAAGTCTCGAGCCGATTTAGATAAGACAGATGAAATAGCCTACGTAATTGAATAAATACACCATTGTGACAGAATAAGAATTTAATGTCTGACTTCTTGAAGCTATCTTATTTAATACCATCATGTGTACTACGGTAATGTTATGGATTGCGTATAGTCTTTTATAAATAACCTAGCTATTTCTGCATGGGGCATCACAATCGAAACTGGATCTTTACTTTATAAAAGCTGATCAAGCCCCGGAAGTGACAGTGGAAACGCGACTGGCCCTGGCACGCACTAGCACAGCCGCTTTTGGAATCTTTTTCAGATAATTCTGGATGAACCACCAGAGGACAAGTAACAGGATCTAGGATCATTTCTCTGCTGTAAATCTGTCCAGATCAGAGTGTTTAGTCCCGGCTGATGGACTAAAGCTCAGCTTGTGTTCGGCTCAAGCCCACGGGTTTAGCTCCGGGGACAGTAAAACCTTGATTCTGTGGTCACTGAAGTATTTCTGTGTGGATTTGGAGGTTTGCTGTGATGATGGAAGAGCTGACAGTCTCCTGGCACAGACAGATACACCCTGATTTAAAGTCTCAGGGCATCTGATGGATCCCACAGACTGTCAAATAAAAGTGTGTGTCCGTCTGTGTATTTACAATTCACCAACAAGAATCAGACTGGAAAGGAATGCACGAATGCCGCATGTGTAAGAGAGCATGTAGTTATATGTGTGAGCAATTCTATTCATTACGTGCGTCACGGGTGCAGAAACTGAAAGAAAGTTTGATTCCATGCTTATTTGATGTTAATGTTTGCATCTGCAGCTGGAAATATATTAAATATATTGTTTTTGAGTAAGTATTTAGAATTTAAATAAATTAAGGGAAGTGGTTGCAAAAAAATAATAATAATAAATTAAGAATTGGAAAGTTAGTCAACTAAATTGTTGATTTAAATGTAGCTAAAATAAATTGCTTGCGACCACTTACCTTTAAAAATAGTAGCATTTTTTTCGGTGCAACAAAAAATAGAAATGTAAATTACACACACTGACACATTAGAAAAGTAAAATTAATTAATTAATTAATTAATTAAAATAGTGAGTTAAATATCAGTTAAACAGATTTCCATAATTAGGATTAGTTCATTTTTAGACTTCTGGCTGGACAAGAATGATGTATGTTTTGTAATTACACTAATAAAACATCAGCAAAATATTGACATTTGGCTTTACTGGAACATTCAGAGCATGTAATATGTCAAGCTCAGATGACACTAAAAGTTATGTGATAACATGAGAGAACTGAGCAAAAACCAGTTAAAAATCTGTCATCTAAACCTGATCCTCTAACAAAAGTCTACACACACACACAGATCTTGCACCACTGGCGTTGTTTTTAATTGGCCTCCAGCTTCCGTACAGCACCTTTAGTGTGAATCTCTGCGTTTACAGTGAGACTGTTCTCACAAACACTCGCCCGCCGAGAACACATCATTAACCACGAGACGGGACACAGCGGAGCTCACACACACACACACACACACACTATCCTGTTTACTGTCACTTCATATGACACACACACACACAGCTGACAAACAGAGAGACAGAGACAGGCTTCGATCTGATGATAAAACAGAGAAGATGTATCTAGAGAAACCTCCCAGAACCTCCCAGAACTCCGAGAGTTTTCCTCCAAAAGTCTAAACCTGTAAATTAAAAAGTGTCTTTAATTGTTGCTTTTTATTTTATTTTTAATTTTACTCTTTTTATTGTATTTTTTTTATTATTATTATATTTAAAATTGTTTGTTGCCTTATTCACTGTTTTATTTTGTTCTTATTATTATTAATTTTGAAAACGTGGTGCTGCCCAGTATTTTTGTGGAAACAAAAATGAATTACATTTTTCAGGATTATTTGATGAATATTTAAGTTAAAATAAAACAACATTTACTTGAAATAGAAATATTTTGCCATGTTATAAATGCCTTTGTATTTATAGTTCATATATATATATATATATATATATATACTGTAGGTGTGTGTATTTTCATTTTTTTATATTATACACATTACATGTCATTTGCTTATCAATGCTGCATATATACTGTATTTTCTTGTTTTTTTTTTATGTGTTAGGTAAAGATGTATATGTGTGTGTGTGTGTGTGTGTGTGTGTGTGTGTGTGTGTGTGTGTGTTTTTTATGTCTGTATGGTCATTATAAACAAAAACTTTTCTCTTCTAT
>JAUCMU010000125.1:31629861-31640614 GCA_032275025.1 Enteromius treurensis
CACGCCCCCTGGGAAACAGTATAAAGGCTGCTGTAGAGAATTCCAGCCTTCAGTGTCCAGTGCTCGCCTGATGAAGGGACACAAAACCCGAAATGTCACGACAGGCTTGGACACTCAACTGATTTCCTCCGTCCACACCGATGTGAGAAGTACCTGAAAGAAAAAGGAATAAATTGAGACAAACAAAATACTTATTCCCTCGAGGAAACGAGTGCTGATAGTCACATACATTGAATTTACCAAACACCAAAAAGTGAATTTATAATAAAAATAACCAGTAACCACCAAAAACCCTAAAACTTACCAATCACTATAAAGTGTAACCCTGGGAGAGAGAACCACCAGTGGTTTGAAGCCCTAATTTTTGGAAGTCTTGCATCTCTTGGAGATGTCTCTGGGTCCCTGGAAGCCGACGGGAGGTGGCCATGAAACGTAACATGACCAAGACTGCACTGTCCTCCAACATCATCAATAAAATTGCAGACTTTTTTCTATGTTGACCAGACTTGGGCTGTGTTCCATCACTTGCCAAAAGATTATGAGATCATTTATAATCAGAGGAAAAAATTATTTCAAAACTACAAATGAATACACTCTGCAACACGTCCTAATAAAAGTAACTGAATCACATTGTGGCAGAAAACGCCTACATTACTGTTTGTCTGTTTGAGTACTGTTTGAGTTTTCGGCAGTTGAAGTCACACGAGGTGTTCAGCATTTGTTTTCTGAAGACCACTCAAACTCTTCATCATTTCTTTTTGAAACTAAGGCAATGTAGTGTTATCATACAAAAAGGTTCTAGCAAACTGTTAGCTACTATTAAATAGGAATAATTTCATATAATTATACGCATAAACTCGTGTAATTAACCACTTAAAGTAAGCAAAACCTGTTCATTAGAAGGGGGTATGCTATATTGTCTATTATAGTGTAAAGTCTCCTGGCACGGGTGTGGAGTGAAGGGGAAGTCCACAGTAACTCTTCTGATGTTAATAAGTGGCATTTTTCATCACCGATCGCATGTAACAAAGTTGCAACACGTGCATACATGCTCTGATACAGCGGCGCCTGGCCAGCCCTGGCGCATGCGATCCCATGACCTGAGGGAGCCACAGGCGCCGATAAAATATGCTGGGATTTAAAGCATTTGATGATTTTCCTAAAACTCCATATTCATTACATTTTTGAAAACAATACCATATTTAAGGGTGTTTACAGAAGACTTGGATAAACAGTTGGAAACGTTAAGAGACATAAAAAAAATCACGAAGCAATGCACCTTTACTCCTCCTCACTAGAGGATTTTGATTTCCTAATGTGAATTGCATTGTATTTTATTTATGCTTATTTCTTGTTGGTGTTTACAGTGTCATCTCAGTACTTTTGTATTAAGCACAAGTTAAAAATGGCTTTATGTGCAATGTTTAAAAGCATTGACATTAAACAAAAAATGCACCTGTTTTAGCTCTTGAAATAACCAAAGTGAATCAAATCGATAAAGAACAAGTTTTTTTATTCAAACAACAAAACAAGTAAAACAACATTTTTTTTTAAACAACTGAAAATCAACCCACATGGTGGGGACATGGGTGCAAAAAAGTCTTAGAAAGACCAGACAACCTTGTCAAACAATTTACAGGCAGGTCTGGCCTACTCGTCCAGCCACATGAGGTCCAGGCCCTCCCCTCAAAATGACTTTCTGTTCACCCCGTAGTCAAACTTCAACTGTGCATCCACTGCAATGTCACACAGCGCTTTAAAAATGATTATTTCCTTTGCCTCGCCGTCCCCCTTGAGCACACAGTGGAAGGGCTTCAAATTTGGCATCTTGGAGGAATGGTTAAATCTTCTGCCAAAAGTCTTGGTATTTGGGTGGCAGTCACACGGGAAGGTCTGGGCGTCCACACACAAATCCCTCTGTCCAGCTTAAAAAAACAAAACGAATACCCCGGCTCGGCACCCATATCGTCCATCATGGCCTGCATCAGGTACACCGACACAGCCTCTCGCTGGGGGGTCGAGAGGGTTTTGGCACACTCCCGTACACCCTTCCTCACAGCAGAGCTGCTGGCCAGAGGTACCTTGACCCTGAAGTGAAGGACAGAACAATGTTAATCATACAATGACCATGAATTTAATTTTTCAGCCGAATCGCGAGCACTTACATTTCATGGACGCGTTCGATGTCTTGGGAGACGTTTACAACTGCCTCGCCAGAGGTCGACAGAAAGAAATTGCTGCAGAATTTATCTGGCAAAATGTTTGCTGGCCTGATCTCTGTAAAATACCTCTGGAACCACTGTGAACACAAGAAAATACCATTGCATGAAATCTGACCTAAGGAAGAGCAAACTCTCCGGCATATAATACAACTGAATCTTGCCCTCACCGCTTCCTCTTTGGCTGTGAGGGCCAAGGTCACCGTTGGCTGACTTCTTTGACCGTGGCTATGGAAACCAGTCAAGACCCGGCCGCCCTCGTAAACACAGTTGACCCATTCTTCGTCCAGTAAGAGGATTACATGACATCATTTAACAACATTACATACATCACAGCGCATTGGCACGATGGGCTAAAACAAAACCACTTACCGTGAAGTCTTTGACCGTTCCCGGACTCTGGTAGTGGCGGAACACCATCGCGGCTTGGCAATAGTAGCAAAAATACAATTTTTCGCCACCGGACACCACGGCACCGCACCCCAGGTTGTCAAAGACCCTCAGGAACTCCTCCTTGCCAGCTCTCAGGACTCTCTTCCATTCTTTGGGTTCCAGGCCCAGCTCAGGCTGGTTCTTCACGAAAAAACCTTTGCAAAGAAGCTCTTTCACCAGGTTCCGGGGGCTGATCGGATCTGGGACAATTTCACAAATCCTGGTGTACTCCCATGTCCGGCCGGAGACCACCCAACTCTGGTTTTCACCTCCTCCAACCGTTCCTCTCGAGAACAGTCCTTCATGCACACTCTCTCGAGGTGTGAAGGCAGGTTGTCTTGCGGCTTTTGGCACCGCAAGCAGTAGACCTGTAACAAGCACATTTGTGACGTCAAGAACATTTGTTAACTATTTACACCAGCTGTGTAATTGTTATGTATACACGTGTGTATGTATATAAAAATACACAACTCTGAAAATTATTAAGAGACCACAGCAATTTACTCCTAAATCAGTATAACAAGCATTTTAGGCCACTCTTTGTTACATTTTTAGAAACATTTCAATACAAAAATACATTCTGTTTATTGAGGTACTTCTTTGGTGAGCACCTAAATCCAATCCTATTTAAAGGCAAATGTTAAAAAAAAAAAGTGCCAATTGCACGCTCCCTCAATGCTTGTGGCATCTGTGGCATTTTGCTGTGAGACAAAACTGCACATTCCAGGGTGGCCTTTTATTGTGGGCAGTATAAGGTACACCTGTGCACTACTCATGATGTCAGATCAGCATCTTGATGTGGCACACCTGTGAGGTGGGATGGATTATCTCAGCAAAGCAGAAGTGCTCACTATCACACATTTAGACTGATTTGTGAACAATGTTTGAGAGAAATGGGAATATTGTGTATCTGGAATAAATTTTAGATCTTTAAGTTCATCTCATGAAAAATCGGAGCAGAAACAAAGGTGTTGCGTTTATATTTTTGCTGAGTGTATATATATATACACTAATCATTTACCTTTTTAAAATATCTTATATAAGGTTTACAGAATGATCACAAGGCTATCATGGTGGAGATCGAGGAGGCACTTCATAAGCTGCATGCAACCGCAAGTGTCAAACTTGGAAAAAATGAGACAATGATGGATGTCACTGAGCCGACCGTGACCCTTCCAGCAGCGTTTGCACTCGTAGACGCTGTAACACAGGGCTCCCCTGCTTTTCAGGCTGTGAGTGCCTCACATGGTTCTATATATTGAATATCATTCCATTATACTGATTACACCTGTGTTCTTCTAAGATGCTTATTGCAAGGTTGATTTCATTTCATAGTACTACTTAAGTCTCTTTTGAGCCTGTACAGAAACTGATGATGCAGCTAGAGAGTTCTTGTTCTCTTCTGTTTGTAGGGGTTGCGAGTCGGTGATGAGATTATAGAGTTTGGGTCCATAAATACACAAAACTTCAGGAATCTGCGTGACATCGCCTCTGTTGTCCAACACAGTGAAGGGGTTTGTTGTGCCTCCAAACTCTTTCCTTTTAGTTAAAACTGTAGCACAGTTAACTTATTCTTTTTAATACTTTGCATTCCTGATCATATACAGAATGACTCAGTTTATATCTGTTTCCTATAGAAATCCCTACGTGTTGGAGTGATTCGAAGTGGACAAGAAGCACATCTTAATTTGACTCCGAAGCAATGGTCTGGTAGAGGACTATTGGGGTAAGTAATGTATTGATTTGGTTTAATTAGGAAAATGTAAATGCTTTAATGAACTCTGTTTAAAACAAGTGGAATTTTTATCTTTCTGTCAATAGGTGCAACATAGTGCCTCTCCACAGATGACCAGTGAAAGGGCACGGATCAGCTTTATGCGAAACAAGATGACTCTTTTGCACTAAATCAATAAGCAATTGGTTAAATTTAATTTAGTTTTTTTGCATTCATTGTAAAATTGAGTGAAGCAAAAGAAATGACCATGGGGAGATGACAGACTATTTAGTATCCTATTTGCTTAATCTGTCAGAAAAGATGAGCTGTGAATTTATTTGCAAGGTATTTACTTACGTTTTTCTAACACTTGTATTTTTTTGGGTGAACTATCCTTTTTATATGAGTGTTAAACATCGGACAGGGCTTCAGTCCTGGGGTTTGCCATTTTTTACCATGCCTAAATAATTTCAATATCTCCTTATGTGTGAAAAAAAAAAAAAAAGATATATATATATATATATATATATATATATACATTATGTAAACAATAACTTATTTTGAATGTGATTAATCGTTTGACAGCACTAGTATGTTATGCTAAAATGTTACCATGTCCAACTAAAGCATTAAATTATATTTTGGCTTTTCCTGTTAAGGGTTTAGGGTTTTCTTTCCATTTTGTAAATGATATATTTTAGCAATTTGAGTTTTACGTTTCAAATACTTGTATAAAATGTTAATATGAACATTAGACTGTTTTGAACAGTAATTCAATTAATTCCAGGTATCAAAAGTAAATTCTGGATATCTTTGAGGATGAAAAAATTAAAATGCAACGAGAGAAAAATAGAGATTGAATGTAAATTACAGTATGAAATATCTTGACTTGTCATAATCGCTAGCAGATATGTGGAATTGGAATTGAAATTAAAAAAAAAAAATTTACGACTACAACTCGATCTTAAAATGACTAAACGTCTTCTTGACACTTTTGTTTGGTACGAAGTACGAACGTCACAAAAATCGGGCAAAACCGTTTCCACGTCCGTCGCGAAGGAAGTGCGCAGGACTCCCGGAGCGGATTTCCCGGATGGAGTTCTGTCGCCATATTTAGTCGCCGGTGGGATACGAGGATTTCAGGTTGCTGTCGTTGCACGAAGTACCCCAGTATAACATATTTATTCATTTGACATCCGTCTGTACAAACAAACAGCGCCTCTTACCTTCCCTCTTCCGCCTCCGGTAACCATGGCAGATCGTGAGCACTTGGTTTACCAGGCGAAACTAGCAGAACAAGCCGAGAGATACGATGGTGAGTTGATATTTTTGGCGTATTGTGTTGTCACGCTTTAAAATTAATGCAGAGGGGCAACAATGAACAGAGGGATGTCGTATTATTAATAAAGTTGTGTACTGAACCCAAAAGCGAAGCGCTCTCCGTTCACTCGTGTCTGCGCAGAGGGAAGAAACAAATCCAGGAGAGCTGTTGTCTGGAAAGGCCTAAAATAACTCAACCCAACCTATGCGTTGTTCTTAATGAACTAAAGTAAATGTTGACCTGCTTAATCTGATAATGTATCCGCTAACGTTACTAGAATTAATTGCAACTTTGATCTGAGAGCATGTGGTTTGAAGAATATGCGGTTTTTTTTATTTCGCTACCAATTACCTCCGGAATAAAATCAGACTGGTTCCATGTTTTAGGTGATGCAACAATGACTGAGCTGAAACCAGCTCTTTACTTTATTGGATGTGTTTTGGACACTTGATGTTGAACAATGAATGTTGTTTCTCAGTCATTTTCATTGATGTGTTAAATATGACAGGTGATGATGCGGTGCAATGTCCTATATTTTTAGAAACCTTTAAAATTACGTTCTTTACTTTTCTTCATGGATTCTTGAGATTGACACATTTAAAAGACAACTAGACGGGTTAGGTTTGTTAGAATGATGTCTTTCGACAACCTAATAATTGACTTCTGTACTGTATAAAATCTTGCAGTTTCTCCAAGCATTTCAACATAACACTTCATCTTAGTCTAAACAGTGTTTAAGTTAAAAAAACTATAACTAAATTAACTATACGTTGATTTTTAGTCAACTTAAGTCTTTGGGACATTATTTGACCTGACAGCTGACGTGACTTGGGGTTAAACTACATCAAAATCAATCACAAATCAATAATTTATGCAACATGCATTATTGCTGTTATGTTAAATAATAGTTAATAAACACAACACAATTTTTTTTTAGCCTCAACTGAAATTCTTATAACACTCACAAGATGGTGTGATTAATCAGTGGGTCCAATGCTGCAAAAACGACATGATATTATAGACAAATGCATAAATATTGCTAACTACATTTTTAAAACCACTTATTGGTTCATCTCTTCTTATATAGGCTATACTTTTATGTTATGGACCACACAATATAAAAGATCTGTCACTATTTCTGTGCTATTGGAAAAATTTAACTAAATTTAATTAATGCTGAAGAAGGCAAAATGCCTTGAGCTAAACGAGATGTTCAAGCAGCATCTGCTTCAAACGTCATGTACCGGATTTGTGTTTTTTTTCCCCTTTTGCGATCGAGATCTTTGTTGACCGCGTTTCTTCAACGATTCTTCTCTGCGTTTCAGAAATGGTGGAGTCTATGAAGAGCATTGCAGGAAAGGACACCGAGCTCACGGTAGAGGAGAGAAACCTGTTATCGGTGGCGTATAAGAACGTGATTGGAGCTCGACGGGCCTCCTGGAGGATCATCAGCAGCATTGAGCAGAAAGAGGAGAGCAAGGGAGGAGATGGCAAGCTCAAAATGATCAGAGAATACAGACAAACGGTGAGCCTCTGGAGTGAATTGGCATGTTTTTGTATTTGTGGCGTTGAGAGGTGAATGCGTGCGGTAATCCAGATGTGCGTGATCCCATCATTACTCTTATGTTTTGCAGGTTGAGAATGAGCTGAAATCTATTTGCAATGACATACTGGATGTACTGGACAAACACCTCATTCCTTCAGCCAACACGGGAGAATCCAAAGTTTTCTATTACAAAATGTAGGTACATGTGAGCACATGCATTTAATAATTATGCATATCTCTTTGATGATCAAACCCATGGCCGACATGAAGGAATAGTGCCCTGCTCTACACAGATAAACCCAATCATGCATTGAACACACAGAACCTCATCATCTGAGAGACCTGCATGTGAAATGCATGCACTTTCTTGTTTGCGTTACTAAACACGCTATTTTGATATAAACATGCATTTTGCACTTTATAGGTCTCTTAGTTGGCCGAGGTTCTGTGCGTTGCATGACATGCAAACTGACTTTATTTTTGTAGAGCATGGCACCATTCCCTCATGTATGTCATGGATTTGATTCCCTAGAAACATGCATAATTATTTAACGTATACCTTGAAGCATAAAGAAAGATTTCAACCAAAAAATGAAAGCTTGCTGTTAATTTACTCTCCCTCCGGCCATCCAAGATCGAAGTGACTTTTTATCTTCTGTAGAACAGTAGGCTAAAGAAGGTTTGGCTACTATAACTTCAACAAAACGCATCAGGTAACATACAATTATTATTTGTGGTTTCTGATGATGTTTTGAGATCTTATGAAGTGAAAGAATCAAAAAAGTTAATCAAAGTTGTAAGGACAATACAAGGATTTATTTTGGGTTGGACTAGTGTAGTCTTCATCATCCCGCCTTTTTATATAAACAATGAGAAACCCTAAAAAATGTAATTGCTTTATAATATGCACATGTGTCAGTGGCTCGTCTGTCTTCGGTTTGAGCGGTTTCCTCAGTTCAGTGACTGCTGGAGGAACTGAATCGGTTGCATAATTGAATAACAATAAAGAAATGTATTGCATAATAAAGAAAAAGCATTGGAATACCTTAAAAATGTGCTTAGTGTGCTGGCATTCTGTAGTCTGCTTTATTTCACTATAGTGGTTTTATGCATTTTCGAATACATTTCTGACAGCTAGTAATTGTAGATAATGACACACTTGTTTTGGTGTTTATTGCGTGTGTTTGCAGGAAGGGCGACTACCACAGGTACCTGGCAGAGTTTGCCACCGGTAATGACCGGAAGGAAGCAGCGGAGAACAGTTTGGTGGCGTATAAAGCTGCCAGTGACATTGCCATGATTGAGCTCCCGCCCACACATCCCATCAGGCTCGGCCTCGCACTCAACTTTTCCGTCTTCTACTATGAGATCCTTAATTCTCCCGACCGTGCCTGCAGGTTGGGCTTCTTTTCTCTTTACTTAAAACTGTGTAATGGTTGATGCTAACTTGTTTCTCGTTAGTTAACAATCCAGCAAAACGGCGTGCCCTTGTAACGACGACTGTTAAAACCTTAGTGAGAAAAGATACAAAACACTTGCAAACTGCTGTCCTCTTCTACCGCTTACCGCACTCTAGTGGTTCAAGTCTTGTCCCTCGGGTAGGTCATTTAGGTTGTCTCGGAGGTGTAAGGTTTGGAAGTCCCAACTCTTTCTGCAGGGGTTCCTCAAGGCTTTGTACTTGGACCACTTCTCTTCTCCATCTACATGTCATCTTTAGGATTTGAACACCTACTTCATCTGCCCAAGTTGACTAAATCTCTGCTTGTGTGAAGGACATTAAAGATTGGCTTAACTTAAATTTTTAAGTATAGGTCATAAACCACGCCCTCTCCATGTAATCTAATGGGATGCAAGTTTGGTTTTAGTTCGCTATGTAACGCTATAAAGACGGCAGTGTGGTGTCCTGATTGACAGCTGAGAATGACAGCTTCTCTGAGTGAACTGAGGCACCAAAAAAATAATTGCATCTTAATTTTGTGTTTCTCATTTAGAGTTTAGTGGTTTTGGTTTATTGTTACAACATTAATACAAATATTAGTATTTATCAGTTTTAATACCTCATCCTGCAGCTCCTGGTTGATAACCACCTCTCTCGCTTCTCCATCAGGTTGGCGAAGGCGGCGTTTGATGATGCGATAGCGGAGCTGGACACGCTGAGCGAGGACAGTTACAAGGACTCCACCCTCATCATGCAGCTCTTACGGGACAACCTGACGCTCTGGACCTCAGACATACAGGGAGATGGTGAGACATGCGTGTGTTAAAGAAGCCAAGGAGACCTAATAACAATATTATTATTTGAATTAAATTCAAAATATTTCTACTCTTTTAAGGAAGCTGTATTCAGTCTGAAACTATGGGTTTTGTTGTGGAAGTTTATTAAATAAGAGTTATTATTTAAAAATCATCTTGGGCTAAAAATATTGCATTGACTGACTAAAATTAAAATTTTTGTCATGGAAAGTACATCCTGCCATGGTGTTAAAGATATTTATTAAATGAAATTATATATTTAATTAAAACAAACACTGACTGATTACAATGAATCGGATTCACCCGAGTTTGATCCTGCCGTACGTTTCCCGTCTTAACATGCTCACGCTCTTATCTCTCCATTCTTCATTTCCTCCAAGTCCTTCAGCTCCTGCTTCCTCGCGCTCCGTCGATTTTCACTCTGCATGGTGCTTGTGAAGCTAAAATATCTTGTTCTTTGCACTTCTTGTCTGCTAATGCGTCAGATCTGATGCCGTTTTCCTAAGTCCTAACATTCTCTCCTGGGTGTTTGTCTGTGACTAATTTCTCACCACATGTGATGGATTGAAAAAAAAAAAAACTGGAAGTGTTTGTAGTTGCACCAGTCGTCGTCCACAGACACGTCAGATGGCACTGAATTAAATGAGAAGAGTAGTTCATCGTGTAGGCCGTTCACGCATCATCTTAACATGCTAATATAGAATTCTCTGCTTTCATCTTCAATCATGTGTTTGATAAAAATCTAAACCGTCTGATTGCAGATTTTACCAACGCATTCTTTTGTGCAAAATGAGTTTAAAAGAGATTTTTTCTTTTCTTTAATGCTTCTTACAGCTGAAGAAATAGAAAGAACTTCACTAAAATGTAAACAAACCTCTGTTATTAGAGGCACCATGTCAAAAAGAATTTGTAATTTACAGCATAAGCCTATTATAAAAGTTATCATGTATTTCTTATATATATTCTTATTTCTGAATTCTATTTGTGTGCATTTATTGATGAATAATAAACAATGTAATCTCAGTGCAGTAGCTGGTGCTGACTCATATGGCGCTTTTCCACTACACAGTACCAGCTCGACTCGGCTCTGTTTGGTTTTCTACTGTGTAAAAGTTGTACCTGCACCGGCTTCCAGGTACTTTTTTTCGTACCACCTCCGGCGAGGTTCCAAGCGAGCTGAGGCGATACTAAAATGTGCCGTGAAAACACAGCAGACTGCTGATTGGTCAGAGACAATCGTCACTATTCACTGCGTCATCATTGCACGC